>JAOTRH010151037.1:0-13283 GCA_034768845.1 Heliamphora exappendiculata | reverse complement strand
TAACATATAAATATCACTTATATATTTAGCACTTAAGTTATTGTTGTGCGTTGCAATGAACAAATATGTTTTTTTTTGTGCTACTGTTTGAATCATAAAAAAATTTCTTTACTTTATTGAGTTTTAATGTGATTTTTGCTAAATTTTAGCACTTTATATTAAATCATTGTATATTAGTGGAACTATGGTTTTAAACCGGGATCGAACTATTAATAATAAGTTCGATTTGGTTTGATTTCACAAATTATACGATTTATTTGGTTCTAAAATTATTGAAACCGTAGGAATTAGTTTGGTTCTTAGTTTTATTCAAAATCGGTCCAAACCGGACTATGTACACCCCTATCAACCTGTAACGCTTCAAATATCGAGAACGTTAACACATACATATAATAATATGGATTATATTAACGAGTCATTTTGTAATAAAAACATAAATTAATATATTCATAAGTATTAGGTTTCTCTCAATAAATACTACAAAAGTTATAATTATATTCATCCGACAAGTTTTTTAAAGTCGATACGAAAGAAAGACAAGAGATCAACTACTACTACTTCTTCAAAAAAAAGTTAATTTAATCGTCTTGAGTTGCCCCGAAATCCTAATTCACCAAGAATTCTTTTGATTGATAGAACTCTTTGTCTTCACCTGTAGTATCAACGCCGTGAGCCGAAACCTAGAAGAAAATTTTAAAAACCCTATTAAGCAAACTCAAACATATTTCATTCTAAATCATCATTAGGGATAAAATATCATATAATCAGATAACAGGATAATAAATTTACTGATTCTTAGAAAATTAGTCCTCCGGTTTAATTCTTTATTGTTTAGAAATTCTATGACAAATTAGTAATATCTCATTCTTCGATATTTGACACTTATTCTTTTAGAGTTATGGTTGAATATTACAGCGCAGCAAAAAATATCAAAAAGCTACATGGTGCCAGACCGCTCGACAAACCGATCGAGCAATCAGTTAGGACTCTCGATTTCTACACATAGAAGACAAAAATGCTGCAAGACCGAATTCACTGCTCGAGCGGTGAATAGACCGCTCGAGCGGTCCGTACACGAGTCTACTTTATAACTGCTAAGGTTTCACGTTTTTTTACTAGGATTAAGCTGCTAGGGTTTTTGATTATGCGCCTATATAAAGGGCTACTAGGATTTCATGTTACTACCTCTTTTTGAATAGAATAATCTCTAGCCGCCAAGAGCCTAAGAGGAACAAACTTTTTGGAGTTTTTGGTATTCAACTCGCTTGACGACAAATAGATTCAAGACTTATCAAGATTATTGTGAAGCTACAAACCTTCAACGATATTTCAAGTTCGTGAAAGTGGATTCTCAAGAGTTGAAGTTTGGTGGTGAATTCCTTTAGTAGTCAAAATCCGGTGGTAGATTCCAGTGGTGATCGAGCACAAGTTTGGAGTATATGGATTCGACAAAAATAAGTTTACTACCATAAGTTATAGATTCAACTTGGGTTGTAAGATTTCTTATAACCAAAAACTATTTATCGTACTTGATTTATCTAGATTTGAATTGATCTCGTGGGTTTTACCCGAGTTAGGATTTTTTACATAAAAAAAACTTGTGCCTTTTCGCACGTGATTGTTATATTTTTGCTTGTATGATTGTTTATTGTTTATTAGCTTTGTATGGTTGATTGAAAAATTGATTAGTGAAAATTAATTGTTAAACAGGGTTTTTCGTATATATTATTTAGAAATTCAATATATATAATGATAATATATGTCATGCATGTGATCAAACCGACACATGACTAAAAGAATAACCAACGAACTCCACGCTCAAAAAATTCAAGAGCAGACTTTACGACAATTGACCTCCTAAGCTACCACAATTTAACCATCGTTGTGAAATGATACTACATTGTCGGGTTTTATACCCTAACTGCTTTATCCAAATCACCACAATATGAGTTAGGCCAGCCTACGCCTCCCATTTAAAGAGTAAGTGATGCCCTACTTAGCGTCATCCCAAAGCCTGAGATAATGACATAGGAATTTCAAAAAGACGTGCCCGAAGTGATTGTCGAGAACTTGCTCCAAAAGTTAACAACCACACTGGAGGCGTGCCCAACAGTGTCTACCCAGGATATACCCCAAAAGATTTTATACACCAGAGACACTTCCAATCAAAATTCAAGGGTACAACCAACTCTGATATGACATGCACTCAATAACCATGACAAAGTACAACACATGTTATGCATAAGGTACAACTTTTTAATGTATCTTTGCATGAATATACAATGCTTACACTTATTCTCATGTTATTACATAAATCAAAATTTGAGATGTTCATAATAATCGTACTTCTATGTTCAAAACATTTAGTGAATAATTCACACTAACCACATTACAAGTCCAAAGTTCCATTTTACAAATTAACAAATTTAGGTTACACTAAATTTAATATTATTCTAAAATTTTTAGTTTTATCTACAGAAACTGTAAATTACTTTTGGTTTGTCAAATCCTTAAATTAAATTATGATTTTTGCACACAAGCTAAATAAAGAGGTCTTTTACAAATTTTGTGAAGAACACTTCTGAAGATATCCACTAAAATTGGGTGATTTAAGCCTTATAAAACAGAGGCCTAAACAGCCCATAAATAAATTCAAAGAAAAACTTAGATTATTTATCAGTTAAATAAAAGTACATTTGGGTATAAAAAGAACTCTAAAATTTTTATTTTTTTGATATATGTTAGATCTTGATGTTCTCTAAAATTTTCATGAAGGACACCTAATTTAGTTCTTAAGGAAGAATTTGAGTTTTGGCCTCCCCTAAGAAAATAGGTTAAAATAGTATTTTTAAAAGTCAAAATGGGTTACTTTCGGATTAAAAACAACGAGTATAAAATTAGTTTGGAGAATCAAATTAACTCTATAAATCTTGAATTTTGGACCGAATGTATATTAGAACGTCTCTAAACTTTTTTTTTATGAATAACACATTTTTAAAGAACTAATAAAAATAAGAAAATAACATTCACAAGAAAATGTGACAGAATCTGCCTTAAGAGGCAGAATCTGTCCAGCAACTTTAAAAATGCATTTGACCTATCCAACTTATTTTTACGTTTTATTATTTTCAATTTAATATTATATTATTTCTATAAATCATGAAAATTGAAGATTTTGTTGTAACATCTAAGTCTATGGTTCTTAGGCTGTTTAATTAGCAGGAGAGTGACAGAAAGAAAGGATAATATGGGGGGGAAAATGTGTTGTTTAATGAGAAAATAGCAAAAACACAAGAAAGTCTTTTTCTATTTTTATAAATCACTTACACATAAACTTTACTTAAGATTTCTAATAAAAGAAGAAATTTTAAATTGGTTGCGTAGAATTTGAATTTAAGATTTATACTTCTTTTCTGATAATTTATTCCTAAGCAAGTCATTTACTTATAAGGGCTTGGTTCAACTAACAAAAAAAGAAAGAAGAAACAGTAAATCTAGGATCCCCCAATGGGATCTCCGAAATTTACCCAAAAGCTTAAGTGGCATTCACCTGTGGGTCCTCTTTCAATTAATTAGTTACAATTAATTTTTAATATCATTATTTATAATAAGATAATTTGAAAGCAATATAAATTTAAATTTTAAAATTTTTGACAATAATATAATATTAATTAGAAAAAAAAAGTAAAAATAAATGTGAAATGAATTAGTTATCTAATGAGAAAAAAAAAAGAGTTAAGTAGGAAAGAGAGAGTATTAACATTTAATAATTTTAAAATAGAACTCTCGTAATGAGGTGGATGCTACTTAAACTTTCGAGATAAATTTCGAGGTCTATTCGGAACCCTAGACTTACTGACGAAAAAAATAGCCCTTTTCCTAAAAGAAATAACTTTTTTTGGCAAGCGTGTTTAGTGGTCTCTCTGAAAAATATGAGTTTCATGGTAACAATTTTTTTTTCTTTTTTTTTTTTTAGAAAATATTCTCACAAAACAGATACCGTAAAAAGTGCAGGACAATGCATCACATGAATGTTTCAAATCAAATTTTCTACCAACTATTCTGCAAACTAAACCGATGACGAAAATTAAATCTCTTATATTTTTTTCCCTTTCTTATACTTTACTTTTCTATAAATCATTTTCTTATATAATTTTTCAAAAAATTGAACAATGCCTTAAATTGGTAAAGCAACAAGCAAAAAAACTTATCTATAACTTTCATGGTAATCAAACCACTGTGTAGAACTTTCATCCTAATCAAACGCTTGCAATAAACTAAAACGAGGCCTACAAATAACTCTGAGCAATATCACACTCCGAGTGGTATCCAATGCTTACTTTGTTCACCCAGTTATTCGTATATCAAATGCTATTTATTTTGTTTATCGAATGCTATTTTGTTCATCCAGTTATTTCGTTTACCCACCTGACAATATGCATGAATAATACTCACTCTTTAATTTGTTCAAGCTGCAAGATTCATCGTACATTTAACAGTGAAAACCACAGTTTAAAACCACAGTTTAAACCAGTATGAGCGAAAAATGGGTCTCCTAGCAAATGGCAACCATTTCAACCATTTTTTTCGTTTAGATGAAAGTCTATGATTCTGAGAGTTCATTTTGCAACTTGATCTTTAAGTCAATTTTTTAACTTTAAACCACTTTTAAATCAAAAAGTTAAAAAATTAAAAAATTTGTTTGATTAAAAAACTAGTAACTTTTAAGCTATCAAAAAAATCAAATAAACCGAATGTAAAATTCTAAATCTTCCATTGTATGTAAAAAAAACAAACAAACAAAAGCCAAAAAAGCTAAAAAAGCTAAAAAAGCCAAATTGGTAACATTGAAAATTGATATAAAAAAAGAGTCAAAAAACCTAAAAACAAATAGGCTAAAAGCTAAGAGGATAGAAACCGTGACTTTTTGACTTTTTAAACTTTAAGCCAAATGCTAAAAAATCGATTTTAAACCAGTTTAAAACCAGTAGCCAAACGAAGGCTTGATCACCACATCAGAATAGAAGCAAAACCCGCAAAAGATCAATGAGAATAAATGTAAGATCGTCATTTCACATGAAGAGCAAATCATGGAAATTTTACTTCACAACAATATAATTAAAAATACAAAAGAAGATGAAACCTTTAAGTTAAAAGCCTTACACTTCGCAAGCATTTCCACAAGACAAATTCAGCCTGTGTCAGGCCAAAAACCCTGACTGTTGGCGACAAGGGAACTGACAACAAAGTCTAAAACGAGGCCTACAAAACCAGAAAACAGACTTAAAATCCCGCTCATTTACCCAAATTTGAATCCACCAGCCGGAAGGTTGGGCTGCTGAACATTTCCAAAATTAAAAGCCTGTTGACTTCCATCGATTCCATCTTGGAGATTCTCTTCTTCCTCATCTTCCTCGGCCCAGTATCTCTCCAAGATCTTCACAGCTTTCTCGTATATCTCATTGTTGTCGTGGGTTTGGAGATTCTCAATCTTATCCAATCCATCACATTCATCGATCATTTGTGCATATATATTGACTCCACCGTTCATTCCAGCATCTTTGTCAGCCTCGCCCACCTTCAAAATGTTCTCAAGCCCCTCAAGGCACACGGTCACAATCCGTGGGTCTGGGCAGATTAGAAGATCGCAAAGTGGCTTGATGCAACCTTGGCTCGCCAAGAATCTGCAGGGACAGACCTTATATTAGTGAAGGCCTCGGCACAATGCATTATTTTGCCAAATACAGGTCAACCTGTTATTCTGTATACATCATGAAGTGAAAGGACCAACTGAATCTTGTTCAATCAGCAGTTTTTCTATGGACATTACAGAGTAAAATTATCAATTATCACAATAAATTCAACTCATAAAGTTTGACAAGTGAAAACCTGTTGCTTTTAACATATAAAATACCAAGTGGCTTACTACTATGACCAGAGAATAACATTTGGTTTCATCCATGATTTTACCGGAGGCATCGTTCTAGATAGAAGATCGCAAAAATACTATAGTAGTTGGGTTCCTACTACTGCTAACAGACAAGAAGACAGGACAAGGAAGCAGACGATATGCCTCTGAAGTCTTATATATTTGATGGTTACTTGAGGGCTTGCCGGCTCAAAGGCCACCAGCCCCCTTCCTAACCTCAGTTGGATAAGTCCACCAATTAAATAAATTTTTGGGAATTGCAGGGTACTTGTACTGTTAGGCTATAGTTTGACATGGAATGAAAAATGAGATGGAAAAAAAAAAGAGAGGGAAAAGGCAAGAGAAGAAAAAGCTAAAACCCCTAGGCCTGCCCTTGTAAACACAAAACAGCCAATTTAACTATACTATGGCTACATGCGATGTGGAGATGATAAACACACCGAATCTGCTCCTGAGATCCTCCAGAGGTAGCATTTGAGATAGCCCATGCAGCCTCCTTCTTGATGTCAAATTCTGCATGTTGAAGAAGGTGTACAAGAGGAAGGATGACATTGGCTTCAATAACAGCCTGTTCAACAAATAAAATAAAAAATTAAAAAAACAGATTAATTGATAATTCTATAGAAAGAACCAACGCTAACTAAAACTCATGACCAACTAACACCTAAACGTATATGTGATTTGCACCTTATGGTTTTTTCCTATATTTTTTTCTATTCAATTACCAGAATGTCCCCTGTGATCTATGTATGACAACTGCTTAACAGAAATTGCTACCACCGTTTCTTACTACAGCTGCTGGCATTTGTTGCCAATTCACCTCACGAAGTTTAATAAGGGAACTGGAGAATCGCTTATAATTAAAAAAACAGAACATATCAAAAACTGAACAAAAGTGATTTCATATAGAAAACACCTATGATGAGTCATGTGCCTCCCTTCTGACAGACCCTATAAATCACCGGAGCCAAAATTTTTAAATCAAAGTTTGGACATCAAAATTATGAAATAACTAGGAAAATATTAAAACAGAACAGTTTAAGAAACTGAGTAGGCAGATTAAACAACCATCTTCTTTCTTGCAGCATCATTAGTTACGATGTTCTGAAAACCAAACCGTTGAGCAAACCGGAAAGAGATCGGGTGGACTGGTCACCAGTTCATCCAGAATCGAACCGGAATTAAACCGCGACGTCATAATTATATCATTAATAAATTTAAAATTATAAATATTAAAGAAAATGACATATAATTCACAATTCAAATAAAAAAATAAAAACATATATGCATGACTCTAATTAGAAAATTAAAATCTCAAACAAAGATAATCAAAATTTAGAGCATCATTGATCCTCAAGTTAAAATAACGTAAGGACAAGTCTCAAACATAATAAAAAATAAACCAACCAAATAAAAGCATAAAGTATTAGAGTTTACTATATCACACTATTCTAAAAAAATAATAAATATTGTTTTCTTCTTTGCTTAAACTTTTAGAACACCATGAGTAAGCCAATCATCTTCATCGTCATTCCTATTGTTACTGGTAGATTCTTAAAGTCGAAGAGTCAATTATTGAAGTGGAATTGTAGAGTTGCATTCGTGGCTTCTTGCAATTTTAGCAAATATGGGAATTAGGCAATTTTCATTTTACTATTTTAGAATATAGCAATTACTGAATTTACTAATTACTGGCATGTGATTGGATTTTTAAGGGTCAAATTAAGAATGTGCAGAAAACCGAGCGGCTTTCATAACCAAGCACCGGTTCAAATGGGTTCAACCGCGGGTTGAAACAATTTTTATATTAGGCCATTTCAATGGGTAAATCCGGACTGTTAGCTGGGTCAGTTTGCGGTTCAACTGGTTGAACCGGCCGGACCGATTCGGTTCTTAAAACATTGATTAGTAGCACATATATTCAGTGAAAGATGATTACAGATTTAATAGGAGCAATATTGGCAGGATAAAAGAAAAGGAACAACACTCTCTGTCATGGATAAAGCAAGGGAATTCCCCACCAACGAATAATCCTGAAAAAACTATAGAAAAAAAATGGTTTTGTACAGAACCAGCTATGAATAATGTGCCTCCCTCCTGACGGTCTATAAATCACCCGCATCCAAATTTTTAAATCAAAGTTCTGACATCAAAATCATGAAATACCAAGGAAAATATTAACAATAAAACAGTTTAATCAACCAACTAGGCAGACTAAACAACTAACTTCTTACTTGAAGCATATTAGTAACCATATCTTAAGTAAGAGAGAGAGAGAGAGAGAGAGAGAGAGAGAGAGAGAGAGAGTTTGGACTAAATAGGAGCTACATTGAAAGGATAAAAGAACAAAAAACACCCTCGGCCATTAATAATGCGAAGGATATCAATCCTTCATTATCCACCAATGAGTCCCTGTCAGTAATGGTTGACCAACATAAGACAGGCAAGGCAAGAGAGAGAGATTGCTACATAGCAGGTAACATATTCATAGCTGGCAACATAAAAGAATCAGTTTGCTTAATTAATACATGAGGGAATTCATATACCTGAATTTGACTTCTGTTCCCAGCAGTGATATTTGAAAGCGTCCAGCAAGCTTCTTTCTTGATGCTTTTCTTGTGGTTTTGTGTGAGAAGTTCGTAGAGACAAGGAAGGACATGATTGTCAATCACAAACTGAAACAAATAAATGAGTTATTTTCTCATCCTGAAAGGAGAAGTATATGACTGTTTGCTGAAGTGAAACAAATGAGAGAGAATTTCAATCTTCTTCAAAACCATGGTTACTTAAAACGGAGTTTTAGTAGCTAAATTCATAAATTAAAAAAAAAAATCATGACAGCATTCAGTGGTTCTAAATTCACACATGTTTAGCTAACTTATTGTGTCATTAACAAAAACAAAAACAAAACAAAAAAAACAAAAAAAAAGGGATTGGAGACTTCTAGGGTACCGCAAAAGTTATTCATAATAATTAATTGCTTCAATTGAACACATGGTAAACAGGCCTATTGCCCACCAGATTTAAAAAATTGAGTCATCCTTTGAATTCATTGTATCTATGAAAGACTCCGATTGCACCATTCAACCTCCCAATCCGAAATAGTGAAGTTCACTCCTAATCCCCCTAAATTATTCAGCTCCCCGCGGCTAAAATTTCTGGCTCCACCTCTGATTGCTGCCTCCCACTGGTGAGAATCTCTTGAGAATTATAGCATTAACAAGATCAAGAGATGTTTCAACATATAAACTTATAAACAAGCCACAAAGGCCTCAGAATGATCTACATGACAGTGTGACAAATTCACATTTTTCTGATTATATCTATAAACAAATCTCATTTAAAGTAAATTTAGTCAAAATAAATACTCAGTTTGTCCTACAGCCATAAATGCAGACATAAATATTAATCACGGACTCTTTATGGCAATAGATTTGTGAGATATGAAGAATTTGGCTCTAGATCAATCACCTTTCCTGAAGAGAAATTTGACTTCTCTAACACGACTCTTTATAGCCCTACTATAGTGATAGACAAAGACATGATCATTCATTCATGCCAGAAAATAACTGGATAGACTGCCGCCATAACATCATCATTTGGAACATGCAATAATAACCACTCAGACACATCTAAGTAGATATAGAACAATGTCAAAGTAATGATGGTTGCCAATCATCAGCAAGTCGAACTCGTGAACCATCTTACAATAACATAAAATGTTCAAGGGGGGCAGTGATATAAAATCCAGATACTGAACTGCCCAGACCAATGTTAATGGCAATTAGTATGCTAATACCCTTGCAACTCACGTTTGGGAATACGCCAGTGCCATATAAGGCAAGAGGCGCACCAAAGCACTGTCTCCTGGGAGCTAAGCACAAGGCGCAAGGTGTGGATTCACCGAAGTGAGGCACACGTCCACCAAAAAACAAATAATTTAGGAGACAAGAAATTCAAGCAATTCACAACCAATTCAATTAAATTGATTATGTATTTCAGCATTACACAATGCGGGTGATTATATTTCAGCAACGAACCTCTGAACTACAAGATTACTCGTCTAAGTAGCACGGAAACAAGCATGCAACACAACATGGACACATCATAGACTTGGCGATGAGATGATTTTCAATAAATGCAAGATACGACACCCCGAGAACACGTTAAACACAGACATTTTTTACAATTTTATGAGTACATATAAATTTTATTCATAGATAATAACACTCATTAAAAAAATTTTAAAAATACATTTTACATTGTAACAAACTAATAACATAGCCCATACGCAATTTGAGAAAAAATTGTTCCAGAATCCATACATCATAGAGGCAATAAATCATCTACGACCATATTCCTAAAATTAGTAAGTCTAAAGATCAAGAGATCAATATGTATAAATCTATGTTTTTTTATTTAATTATTGTATCCAAAGTTAACTTTTTAAACCTTACATGGTGTTTCATCTATGTATAAGTGATAGATATGTGTGCGCCCGAGTCTCTGGAGCATATAAGAGTTAAGACACATTTGAACCAATGTTTGACGCGTATTGGGGAGAGCCTGGCAAGTGTCGTGTTGTGTCGGTGGCCAATATGATGTCTGACACAACATGCCACGAGTTATCACTTTTGTTTCTTCAATTTGGCTTGCAACAAGGGGTTCAAATTTTGCAATATATTTGGTGGCTTTTGATTACAAATTCACAACAACAAAAAATACCCTAGGTCAATTCAATCAATTGCTTAGATGAATCAATTAAGAACTAGAAAAAGTTAAATGAACCACATAAGCATGCACCTTGCGCCCAGCCCAAAGGTGCATGCCTCGGCAATGCCTCATTCAGTGTCAAAGCGCACACCAAGGTCAACCTTTTACAACTCTAGAAAACACCAAAATGGTCAATTTAGCGATTCAAGGAGGCCCCAGAATATTTCTTATTTATTTCCTTAAAAGATTTCCTTGGAGAGAAACAAATGTAATGAACTAAAAATCTAGGGTAGTGGATTTTTGGAAGGTTGAAATGTTCACCGGAAAATATTATTCTCCTAGAAATATGTTTTTATATAACAAATACGAAAAAAAAGAACTATGTTTTATTGGGTGCCTAATTGCTAAAAGAAAATGCACACACTAAACCCATATTTTCTTTGTTATCCGCGTGGAATCACCTTGGCCCAAAAATATTTTTCCATCCATTAATTTAATAACAGAATGCAAAACAAGTTTACTTTGATGATAATTAGTAATAATAAAATACTAATAAATGTAGTTATTGTAGTCATGACTTGATGTAAGTATCATCTACTGTGTTGGTATCAATATTAATACAAGGCAAATGAATAAAAAGAGTGATATTATGCATCAATCAGACTGAATGGTGTGAAATAATTGAACAGTCGTAGAAATCCTTAATACCTGAGTCTGTGCGTCATCGCCCGTAACAATGTTTCCCACTGTCCGTAGAGCAGGTATAAGAACCGTAGGTGATGGATGACTAGTGGAAAAGAAAATTTAGTTAGCAATAATTTAACAAATCTAACAGCTATGTAGACAAGCATAACATGGAATTCAGCCACAGAAAGGGAAAAATGTTCTAATAATTGCAAAAGGGGAGATTTTTTCTCTTTTCCTGCACATCTAATTCTAGAAAACCAAAAGAGGAAACCAAGTTAAAATCAATGTCCTAATTTAAATGTATTGAGAAAGTAGGAACGTACAGCAAAAGCTCCACGAGTCGTGGACAGACACCTGCCTCAATGACAGCTTGAATTTTGTCATTTGGGCCATCAGAAAGATAAGAGAGTGCCCAACAGGCATCAGTTAGAACTTCTTCATCATTTAAGTGGATAAGTTGCCGAAGAACGGGCAATGCAGGTTTCACCTGAAAAGGCCAAAAGAAAACAATTACCATAATTGAACTTGCCCAACCAGTGGGTAAGGGAGGCCAATTATCATTAGGGCCAAAATTGGCGAATGCAAACTTTTGTTAGATATATATGTATCTTAGTAGTATATTTACTATTATTCTGTGTGTGTGAGTGTAGGGATGTAATAGTGTGGCTTAACTTTTTATTATAAATAAGAATACTCGCCTATCCTTTTGAGTACAACTTTCCATAACTGTTAACATGGTATCAGAGCCACCCTAACCTTAGCCTCCCTCCTTCAGCCACCAACCACAGCCACAGTTACCACCAGCCACGCCACTGCCAGCAACAGACCTAGAAACCTGCCACCTTTCTTGAGAAACCTTAACAACAACAGACCACTGAAACCCTAGCCACGAACCCCGCTAACCACTGAAACCCTAGCCACGAAGCTCTACGACCTTTCTATAGCCACGCCAACCACCGAAACCCTAGCCATGAACCCCGCCGACCACCAAAACCAAAGCCACGAACCCCGATGACCCTTCACAGCCCTCTGACAGCCTCCTCCAGCACCAGCGACCCTTCACAGCCCTCCGATAGCCTCCCTCAGCACCGGCAACCCTATTTTTCCCTTTTTCCAGCGCTGGCAACCTCTTCTCTTACTCTTTCCGGCGTCGACAGTCCCTGTTCTCTCACTTTCCAGCGTCGTTTGTTCTTACTTAACACCGATATCACCCTCTGCCGCTTTTCCAGCGACCTTTTTATTTTCCGACAACTTTTCCGACGGACGGCAACTGTTCCGACGACTTTTTCGACAACTGGCAACTTTTCCGGTGACTGTGTGATTCGCGGTTTGAGGCTATTTCATCGACTGCCAGTTTGAGGGTCTAAGGGCTACTGCAGTATTTCTTATTTTATGAAGATGAGTTGATGGTGTGATTTTCGGTCTGTATATGAATGATTAAAGGTGTGGGTGCGTCATTTGGCTGGGTCTGATATTCTCTCCTTATCTGAGGTCTTCAAGAGAATGAGCAGAGCAGTTAGTCGTGACGAGTCTCGTATTATCGCTGCTGACCAGGGTGATCATACAGCCTTGGGTGTATCTCGTGGAGGAGGTCGAGGTAGAGGACGTGATGGCGGGCGAGGCAGAGGCAGAGGTAGACGTGACACCCGGTCTTGCTATTATTGTGGAGAGCAAGGACATTTACAGAACTCGTGTTGGAAGTTACATGGGCGCCCTTCTTCTGAGAAAAGAACTATAAATATGACTCAGGAGGAATATGACCAGTTTATCCAGATGAGGATTGGGAACACAGTTAATGGACCCTCAGCCATGGTTGTAGGTAATCCAGTTACATGTATGGCCATCCCCAGATCATAGGTGATAGATTCGGGTGCTTTTGCCCATATGACCCACTCCACATGTACTTTTTCTTCCTATCAGTTGACCTCTAAACACAGTGGGGTGATTGTTGCTA
>JAOTRH010151026.1:0-13283 GCA_034768845.1 Heliamphora exappendiculata | reverse complement strand
ATAATCAAAAGTAAAAGTTACTTTACTACATATAATAATCAAAGAGATCAAAAGTAGCTTGTTATAAATATGTTGGTGTATATATTTGTAAATATGTATATCTCTACAACAAACCTAATATTATCATCAAAAGCAAGAACCCAATATTATAATAATAATAAAAAAATTAAGCCAACTTGTATATTAATATAAAGTAAGTTAATACACTACAAAAATAATTAAATAATGATAAAATAATACAAAATTATGAAATTGAGTTTTAAGATTAAATTCATCAAATTAAATTGAAACTAATATAAAGGCAATTAAAAATATACACAAAGTTACGAAATTATATAAAAAGTAAAATTTTGCCCAACCACCACAACTAAGTAATGCTATAATTAAACAAAGATGTAAAAATTAAGAATAACACCTAAAATTATTATATTAATTCAAATCTTTAGTATTCATACTTAAAAATATATATTAAGTTAATTTTTGAGAATAATTCTTGGATAATGTAGTATATAGCATATCAAATATATAATATATTAATATAATACAATCAAAATTCAAACTTGGAGCCAATATACACCTCTTGGTCGGCCAACTTGAGTGTGGGACACTCAATCCCATTTTTTTTATTTGTTGTGTAAGTCATGCATTCAATCTTAGTGATTCTAGCCTCCGTAGACCTTATAAGTACATCATGAGTCTCACTAACCTAGCAAAATTGTTTTAAAAGGAGACCAAACACCCCATATTAGGCCATAGCTTTTCCCAAACAAATTTTGTGTTCAAAAATTTTCTCTAAGTGTTGTAAGTATGTGGGAGAGAGAGAGAGAGAGTGAGAGAGAGAGAGAGAGAAGAAAACCCTTGTGCTCTTCAAGTTCTTGGTGTTCATCTTTAAGGTTCATTTATATTCATCATCTTTCAACCAATAACCAAGGTAGGAACAATGTTTTTATACATTTCTTTTCTCTCTACAATGGCCTTCTTAGCTCCTAAACACATCAACACTCAAGATCCATACTCAAATCAATGAGATGTGGTCTTAAAGCTTATTCTTATTTTTATTTTCTCTCTTCAACCATCTACCATCTTTTTCTTATTTTGATATTTGAAAATGGTACATATCTCATATATAAGCCATATATATGAGAGATATAACTATCCATACAAAGGCCAGGAGCCTAGGAGTTAAGAAATCACATGAGTTCTTCATGTTTAAATTTGTCTAGAGATTTTTTTTTGTCAAAAATATGATATTCTTCTATGTTTCGTATGGATTTAGACTTGTTTGTTTGCTCTAAAAATTTTATTGGAGTTTTGTGGTGATGTTGTTAACATGTGTGATTTTTCTTGAGGTCCAAATAATTTGACTTATAATTTTTAAAAATTGGATTTTTTTCACGCCCCAAAATTTTGGACCACGTTAAACACCCATAAACCAACAAACATAACACATAACCCGAGAATTTACTCTCAATATAAAACATACATGCATTGTATATAAACGCCAAACGGCTTACATTACATGGCTCCAACGCCAAGAAACATGTAATACACATACATGATACAAAAGAAACGAAAAGGAAGACTATAACTCTTCCGCCTCCAACCTGCAATCCCGAATCAACGCGCGTGATCGGTACCTGAAAATATTTTATCCCACACCATGAGCCAAGGCTTAGCAGAAACTAAACAAGCATGCAATATAAACAAAATATGCTAGGAAAACGAGGTGTAGATTTTGACTCTCTTTCAAGCCATTAAAAATAATTTCACAAGCAAGGAAAAACGAGGATAATAACCATGTTGGACTCACAAGAGCCTCGAAAAATAGTTTGAAAATGGTTTTCACATTGCGACACTCACGAGTCTTAAAAATAATTCAAAATGGGTATTATCCGTCCCATAATACAATTAATGTAATCCATGTAACACATGTCTCCACAGGATCTCGTTTCAACCCTTCGGATAGCACACACACACCCACATTCATACAAGTGCTTCATTAGGGCCTTATTTTAGCTGACCGATAGCACACACCCATGCTTCGTCAGGACCTCATTTCAGTCGACCGGTAACACGTACACATATACCTTGTCAGGACCTTGTTTCAGCCGACAGAGCACATATCCACAAGTGCCTCGTCCAGACCTCGTTTCAGCCGACATAGTGCACATACACCCACACACGCACCCATGCATCGTTGACCAGAATTAACATCAATCCCATTCCAAACACATATGCAAACCTAAACCAGGAATTAATGCATAAAATCACATACCAACACTACGTTTCGGAAGCCACGTCACATGCCTATAAAACTTTGAGTTTAAAGCATAAATCACGTTACACATATCGACAACAAGCCATGTATAACTTCACAATTCGTACATAAATAAACAGTTATAAATGCACATAGCCATACAGAATTTCACATCATGACGCCACCCGTCAAATAACTCGACATCCATATATAAGGGCAACCAAGCCTAACCCAAAGGCCAACACCAAACCCACAAACCTGGTTCTCACCAAAACCTCACCTTAAAACCAAACCACGGACTCACACTTCTCGTGCATAACCATCACGCACACGACTGTGCCACAACACCCAAAATCTAACCACGCACGTCAACCTAAGGACGACATCAAAACGAACACCCGGGATCAAGACACGAACCCCTAAAACCACCACACGACCAACCGAACCCCAAAAGGGATCCATAGGTATTTGAATAAGCTAATCTAATAAATTAATCAATTGAATACCAAAGGATACCAATCGGAAACCAAGAACCCAAACCCAGACCAACACATGCCTAACACGGCAAACACGAATCCACACAGGCCCAACAAGGCCAAAAGAAACCCCTAAGGCCCCAACACGACCAAAGAAAAAGGGTTCAACATAACCAGTGAAAGTGTCGACACAAACAGAAAAGGTGTCGACACAAATAGAAAATGTGTCAAAACAAATAGAGGAGGTGTCGACATAAACAGCAGAGGTGTCGACACAAAAGAACTGAGAGCAACAACACAAACAGCAGCAGAAAATGTGTCAACACAAAACAACCGCGACAAAGACAGCCCAAACAGAAGAAAAATGTGTCGACACAAACAGTAGAGGTGTCGACACAAAAGCAACAGAATTAGATTTTTCAACCAGGAAATAGGGCAACGGCGGAAAGCAAACCCTAACAACGAAAAAAGCTTCTCAACCCCAAATTAAACCATCCAAACACCCTTTAGCAACCCACGAACATACACAAGCCCAAAACTATCACAAAATCTCGAGAGAAACACTCGAAACCCGCTTCCATCCAACCAAAAACACCCAAAAATAGTTTTAAACCAAAATCTAACCTTTCAAAACATCAACCAAATTTTCATGCATTTTTAAATGGTAAAAACACACACGATTACACGTAGCACCCTTATAAGACATGAGAGTCTAGGATCCCACCACGATGAGTTAAAAACTCAACGTATCGATTCACGTGTAAAATGAACTTCGTCAAAATAAAATTCTATCCAGATGAAAGCGTGGCCCACCACGAGGAGACTAAGGATCTGCTATCTGATCGTCGAAAATCGAGCCCCGGGTGCCCGAGAATCTAGAGAGAAGGCAGAGCTTTTGGTTTGGAAAAAAAGAAACTTAGCCACCAAGTTATGAAAATATCTTTTCCAAAATATCTAAAGCTAGATATTTATAAGCCACAAAATATCTTTTTTTAAAATTCACACCACAACATCCAACGGTCTTGGGAACCAACCCCGCATGTATATCTAACCCCGATCATGCATCAAAATGCATATAAACATGTAAAATCGAAAATGGACAACACGCGTCGAAAATGCCGAAAAAGAAAATGGGTCAGGGTCTCACAGTTTTAAAACGGGTAAAATGGACTATTTGGAGACACCACTTTGAACCAACACCATTTTCTGTAAGAATAAGATCTCAGTGTGATCTTGGTATGGTTGGATAGATAATCGTCTTATCTTTCTAACTCCACTTGAATCACCTAAAGAGCATGTATATAGAGAAAATGACATTGATTCTCCCAAAGTATGTCAAATTTTGACACTGTTTGGTAGAAAATTAATATAAAATTAAAGAAAAAATAATTTTGAAGCAAGGCTAACTCTCAGAGCTTTTAAACTCATATATCTACCTCTGTAAAAATTAGAAAAATCAACCATTGAGTTTAAGTCCTCCGTTTTAATTTTTAAAGCTATTAAAAATTTCGCCATTGTGCTGGTGTTCATTCTTTGTTCTGTCACACAATTTTGTTTTGTAAAAACCGAGCCTTAGAGGCCAAACCAAGAAAAGTGTTCAATATGAAAAGTGTTCCAAACATCCTAAATATGTTACCTACAAAATTTCATAATTTATTTTCAAGTCTAAGTATTTTTAAAATCCTAAAAATAGTAGCAAAAACGTGAAATCCTGAAGGTGTTTTAATATGCTCAAGTGTTAAATGCTATACTTTTGAGTTCCTAGCTTGTGCCTTGTTTGAGTTGATAAAGTAGAATAATGATAATTGTTTAAAGTATTTTACATGGTTGTTGTGGCTTGATTATCCATATGAAAAATTGATTAAACCAAGGCACGTGGATATTATATTTTTTTTTGTGATCTAAGTGTCTTTGCCACACCCCAAAATTCGGGTCACGTGAAAAGTCTATGGAACAATCGTTTTGGGATACCACGATCCACCAAAATTGCCCGAACTCAAATGGGTAGAAGAAGAAAACGAAAATGGAATTTTATTTGTTAAACAATTAACAAAATATGCTATTTTGAATCAAAAAGGGATACCCCCAAGCTTCTCCAACCAAAACCTCATTTCGAAACAAAACCCAACTTTTAGTTACAGCTGTTGTTTGCTCAAGCGCTTAGAGACCCGCTTGAGCGGTGAGATGCCAGAGTGATTTTCTAGCCAAAAATAAGAAAATCTTCTCAAGTCTCAAAAACAAACCAAAAAAATTTGATTACTGAATAAGAAGTTGAATAAGCAAAATATAGGGAATAAACATCAACTGGATGAAGAAATTTCTCCTTTCAACCGAAAAACTTGGATACCACCATTTTTTATACCATAACAACCTTTCAAACCGAGAGTTCCCAAACCAAACATGAGCCAACGTCTCACATACAAATAAATACATATGAAACCGCAGCCTTAGGGCCTTACATAACATGTTTAGAATCCAAGATATATGTATACATTAATACACGATCTCACAACAAAGGAAAATTAGGAAAAAAGTCTTCCGCCTCATTGGCTCCACCAGATCATCTCTCGTGATTACAGTAATCTGAAAAAGAGTTTCAAAATCCCACAACGTGAGCCGAAACCCAATAAGATAAGACTGTAATGAAGTAAAAGCAAAGCATGTTAACAAAATAATATGAAAATCCCGACTCACACGAGCCTAAAAAACGGTTTTACTTCTCAAAACCACACTTTTTTATCTGATGTAAATAACGTCCAACAGTTAAGAAAACATTAACAAAATGTTATTTTCTACTCGGTTCCCACAACCGACAATGATTCCTATGTACTGACTCTATTATACTGGGGACAAAGGTAACAATTATAGATTCTCGCCCATTACCCTAGTTAAAGGGCATCCAATGACCCGCTAGGTAATAACAAGCTCTATACGGAGTTACAACAACACACGCCTCTCAATGGGACAACCACTTTATTTATGGGGATTAACCCGAAGGAGTGAAGCACGTACATGCACAAAGTTTTTGGACTTTTACCGAGGAGATATTGCGGCCCAAATATACACGCACTGTCATGGCACATCTACAGAATCATTAAAAACACGTAGCTAGACTACGAAAACGTTTAGAGCCATACATTAATCATGTACAAAACATCTAACGGCCTTCCGCTACGTCGTCTATAACAAAAAAAAAATCAACATCTTTCAAATATTTCACCATTTCAACCGAAACGTTTAAAATTAAGGCTCAACCCCAAGGGTTAGCTCCAAACCTCCCATACACTGTTTTCATAACTTTTACACAAATCTTTCCATTTTTAAAGCCACATTTTTGAAAACCACAGACACCCAAATGTCCACTAACTTTGTAATAAATCATAACAAATGCAAAATATGCTCTTTGCCCAATAAACATGGTTTAAACACAAATATCAACCATTCATGCATTTTAAGATGGTAAAAACGCATAAAATTTCACGTAGCTCCCCTTTAAGATATGAGAGTCTAGGATCCTACCTCAGCGAGTTAAAACTCGAAGCTTTGAACACCAACAAGAAAATAAAGTCATCAAAACGCAATTCTGTTCAGATGAACGCAAAGCCCACAACAAGGATATCGAGGATCGACTATCCGAACGCCAAGATCTGAACTTGAACTAAGCCTAAAGCTAGAGAGAAGACAGAGGTTTTACGTAGAGAGAGAAATGAAACTTATAAGATAAGCTTTGGTTCAAAAACCAAGACATGAGTTATCTTTATAGAATCTCGCGCTAGGCTATCCGCTTGAGCGAACAGGGCTTTGCTCGAGCGGTCCCCCACCGACCCAACTCTCTACCATAGGCCCGCTCGAGCAAACAGATCACCGCTCGAGCGGCCATCGCTGGGAGAAAACCCAAACAAAAGTAGCAAGACTAAACCCATGCACGCATGACACATATTAAAAATATGCTGTTCCATAACGATTAAAGCAATAACCAACACACCGAATAAACTCTGATCTGGGCTCACAACTCATCCCATGGTGTCTTTTCCACTAGTAATACGATCCCATAGCATTTGAGCCTCCAGGTCTGTCTGTTGAGTCTTAAGCACACGAGAAATTAATTTTGGTCGTAAAACCACTGAAAATAAGGTCACACCCTTCTCTGTCTCCCTGAGACGTAGATCAAACTCACCAACCTCTCCAAGTATGTCCCACTTTCGTAAGGTAATGAAAGCTAACGAACCATGAGATCTCCTGCTAAGAGTGTCAACCACAACATTGGCCTTCTTAGGGTGATACTAAAGGTCAAAGTCGTAATCTTTCATAAACTCCATCCACCGTCGTTGGCATAGATTCAGGTCTTTTTGCAAAAAATAAGTATTTTAAACTCTTATGATTGGAGAAAACCTCAAAATGCTCACCATAAAGATAATGCCGCCATACCTTCAAGGAAAACACCACGGCTGCTATCTCCAAACACCACGGCTTGAATGAGTATAATTGCTATTTAATTTCTTGCACCATTATTTGTTATTATCGCTTTAGATGTCCCCGGGTTTTGGGGCGTCACAGTTTGGTATTAGAGCTTAGGTTCAACCCTTGCCCACGCGACCGTTGACCTAGGCTTAGACTTTTAGACTTGGGCTTTTAGACTTGGTTAGATCCGTTTTTGTTATCATGCTCTAGACTTGAAACTTTTAAACTAACAGTTCACTTAAAACTGACACCGTTCTCTTGTTTCATTGTAAGATGGCATCTTCTGCGTCTCACGGTCTGACACCTCCCGGGATCCTGGTCTCTTCAACAGCTTTGTCCACTTCTTTTGACTCACACGTCAGCTTCGACTCGTGGGGCCCCTACTGTCGATAGTCCCACCGGATCGTGCCTACTAACCCCACCTACATGGAGGGAAACATCAGATGGAGAGCTGAGATCGACGCAGTCCGGCATATGCGCAAAGTTAGAGACGAATATCCAAAGATGACGAGGAGATCCTATAAAGCCTTTCTAATGAGGAGGACCGGCAACAGCCTTCGATAGGCTTGACACGCTCACTGGATGGTTCAGCATAAGTTGACTTTTGAGAGGCTGCGAGCCATGGCAACCGAGCCGACCTTCGACGCGCCCATCAACCTGCGTCCCCGACCCATGGATGAGGAGGTTAACTCAGCTAGCTCTACAATACGCCCACCACAACCCCGTAGCCTTGTCAGATACATTCGAGTTCTACTACCTCCAGAATCACTGGAGTACTCTCCTGCCTCTCCTGAGCGTTCCCTCGACTCTACCAGCCGTACCTCTTCTATCTACACACCCTGATCCCCTACCTATCCCCCGAATGTATTCCTCGATATCCCCGGGATACACGCTCGTATCGTTAGCCGCTCCAGTAGGCGATGACGACGACTTAGATGATGAGGAGGATCCAAGCGAGGATACTCATTAGACGTTTTCTTCGGGTTTAGGGTAGATGTCAGGAGATTTGGGTGTATGATGTAGTTTTTGTAGATGTTTTTGTTGGTATTTTGCTGATATTGTTGTAGTACTCTCCCAAAAAATAGTTGATGTTGTAATCTCTGCTACTTTCTATTTTCCTTGTATGACTTATGTGTACTTTCCTTTCCTTTATGAATGTATGATGTCATCACATTTTATTTCTATCATATTTCAAGTTCTATTTTTATACCTGGTATTCTTGTTATCATTCTTATAATAACAAAATGATAAGCAATGTGATGATAATGACAATAATAATAAATTCCATACAAACATAACTAAAAAAAAATCTCAGACTCCACTAACAAACCCTAAGTTAATTAAAAGACATTCCCGTGGTTAATTTTAGATCATGATGAGTCGACTTAGAGGACGCGCTCGTCAGGAACAAGTCCCGGAACCATAGCCGCACAGACAGGGAGGAAACAAAGATATTCGTGACATCCTACGTGATCTCGTCGATACCTTATGTCACCCAGCATTAGCACCAATGCCACATCCCCCAGCTATCCCCGAGCATACTGCGATGTTTTCAGAGTTCTGAAGACTTTGACCGCTGACATTCTCTGGGTGTGCATAATCTCGAGAAGCAGAGGGATGGCTCCGACAGATCCAAAAGATGCTAGACACCATGGATGTGCGCGGAGAGATATATCAAGTAGCCCTAGCCACTTACCAACTAGAAGGAGAAGCAGATCACTGGTGGAACTCCATCAAGAACTCCAAAGAAGTGACCGCCATGGCTTAGTTTGAAGAACATTTCCTTCAAAAGTACTTTCCTGACGTTCTGAAGTAGGACATTATCAGATAGTTTCTGGAGTTGAAGTAGAACAAGATGACAATATTCGAGTACGCAGCCAAATTCGAGGAGTTAGGAAGACTTTCCACCGCCCTCATTTTAGATGAGATCTCCCGAGCCTGACGCTTCAAGTGGGGTTTAGAACCAGTTGTATGAGGATGCTTAATGGGCATGCACCTACCTACATATGCCAAGGTCGTGAACAACGGTTTACATTTAGAGCGAGAGCTTTCAGACTCTAAGAAGATCTTCTAGGAAATGGTAGGATCCTCACGAGAAGGACCAGTGTGTCATCATGCTAACCGCAATCGTCATGTCGAAAGACGCTACGAATAAAGAATAGGAGGAGTGTATAAGTGTTTTGGTTGCGAACGGGAAGGGCACAGGAGGTCAGAATGCCCCCAGGAACAGAGAAGGAACGACCAAGGGTTCTGGTAGAACTGGGTCTAACAGCAGCCACAACAACAGTACCACCAATATCATCCGCTACCACACCATCAGTATCACCCGCAACTGCCGCAGTAAGGAGGGCAACGCTGTTGGGTTGGTATACTGAAAACCAAATTTTTAGTACTTAATTTTATTTTAATAAAATTAAAATTTCATTTTATGAGAATCTTTATGAGCAATGCATGTATATCATTTCTTTAATGTTGTGCATGGATGTCCAATATTTTGTATAGTATTTAATCTGGTGTGTAGAGTACGGTTTATATACAGAGGATCGAATTTTAGGTTCATGCAGAATATAAGTTTTATGTTCACAGTTACATGAAAATAGATATACCATCGGTATGACTATAGCACATAATTTTAGTAGGCTTGTCATGGTTATGGGGAATAGATAATAGCGTCGTTTATTGTTCTGACTCTATGTGCCAGTACACTTTGTGTGTATTGAATGGGACACATTGTGGTAATTAATTTTATACTAACTATAAAAATTAATTCTCACCCAAAGGTTATTATGAATAGTGCTTATACTATTAATCCTGAAATAATTATTAATTTGCATATATTTAATATTCGTTGTTTTGAATTATTAGAGAGTGCGATCTTATATGGGTTTATATTTCTGGTGAGTTTGATAACGGTATTATTTATATGGTGATTATTAATTATTGACGAAATTCACGTATCAAATGATCGGGATTGAAGATAACTCCTTAAGGAAGCTTATAAGTTTTGACCGGGCCAAACTTTACAGGTGGATTTGATTATCCGGCGGTCAAATAAGTTAAGCGAAAGGATTTAAGAAATTTAAAGATGCTGATTAAATTAAATTGTCAGTAATTAAATTTAATTGGTGGGTATCAAAAATCTTAATTCGGGGAGAAATATTAAGTATTTAATAATAAGAGCTCGATGCAAGAAGTCGTGAGATTATAGGTCAGAGTGCAATTATAGTTTTTTAGTGATGTGAATTATAATTTAGTATTTTATAAAAATTACAGAAATCGCTACAAGGTTTTCATAATTACAAATATCGCTATGAGGTTTGTTTAATTGTGAAAATCGCTTATGGGTATCTGTATTCCACTAGAAGTCATACTCATAATTACTCCACAGATTCCTGTTGTAGCCTTATATATATGTGAGTAGGCTGAACCAGTTTTATAACTTATTTTAAAGACTAAAACTATCCAGGTTCTGCCGGTACGAGTTCTTGATAGATTGTACCCCATATTACATTTAGAAATCGCATAAGAGAATATAGTAGAAAGTTTGCTGGCGAATTAATTTTAAAATGGTAGATGAAATCAAATTAAAATGAATTCAAAGTTTTGCTCATCATAATTAATGATTGTTTTAATTATGTGATTATCGGGATTAAAATGGCTTTCAATCCACTCGTTTTAATACTCAAAGAAAACAAACTTATGTGACTGAATTTTGTTGACTAAAAATGTAACTTGGATATAGTTTTAACTACCAAGGGTATTCCTACAATACCAGAAAATGTGTTTGTTTTAGAAAATAATTTTTCTTCTGGAACGAAAGGCATGAAGAAAAAAAATGTTCAGAAACAAGGAAACACGATTTCCAGGGTAATTAGTAGGCCATGGACTGGTGTGAAAAACCCGAAAAGAAAATGTTTTAACTGCAATCAGACACGGCACTGGAAAAAACTATGTCCAGTATTTCTTAGAAGGCAGAACAATAAGGGTAATTTTTGTTCACTAGTTATGGAAGTATGTTTAGCGGTGTTTCTACCGATACCTGGTGTGTAGATACAAGGGCCACTTATCATGCCTGTAATTCTTTGCTGGAGTTTGAGGAAACTCGATAACTTAGTAATGAAAAGATTTACCTGCATATGGGCAATAATACAAGGGTGGCAACAATTGCAGTGGGAGATGCCACTCTCAGTTTTAGTAGAGATTAGGTCTTAATATTGAGAGATTGTCTTTATATACCTTCCATCAGAAGGAACTTAGTTTTCGTTTCTGGATTGACTAAAGATAGATATTTGGTTTATTTTAATAACTCTGTGGTTATTAAGAATAATAAATGATTTTTTTGTTTTGGTATATTGGTGGATGATCTTTATCTTATTACTGAAATCTCTTCTACACTGCAACTAACTAAATTGAATAACACATCTAAATTACTATATAAGAGAAAGTTTCCTTTTTTAATGAACCAAACGCTTCTTTGGCGCTTATGCTTGGGCCATATTAATCTAAAAGAGATAAACAGACTAGTAGAATATGAACATTTGAGTTCATTGGAAGTGGAGGTACTTACAGTCTATGAATTTTGCTTAAAGGGTAAGATGACCATGATTCCATTTTCGGCCAAAGGATATAGAGCTAAAGAACCGTTGGAACTAATTCATTCTGATGTGTGTGGTCTTATGACAATTTGGGCTAGAGGTGTCTTTGAGTACTTCGTCAGTTTTATTGATGACTATTCAAGGTATGGATACATTTACCTGATGCACCACAAATCTAAATATTTTGAGAAATTTTAAGAATTCAAGGCGGAGGCAGAGAAGCGTTTGGATAAAAGTTTCAAATCACTATGATTCGATCGTGATGGGGAGTACCTCTTTGGAGAGTTTAAGGATTACCTGTCATCAGAGGGGATTACATCCCAGTTGACTGCACCCGGCACTCTGCAGCAAAACGGTGTAGCAGAAAGAAGGAATATGACTCTTATGGAGATGATAAGATTAATGATGAGTTATTCAGGCTTACTCGATTCATTTTGGGGACTCAATTTAGAGACAACGGCTTACATTCTGAACTGGGTACCTTCTAAGTCAGTACCTTCTACTCCCACAGAATTGTGGATGGGGCATAAACCTAACATGAAATACATTCGAATTTAGGGGTGTCCAGCACATGTGCTGTTAGGGAATACGGGTAAGTTGGAACCGAGGACAGAAGTCTGTTTCTTTGTTGGGTATCCCAAGGGAACGAAGGGTGGACTATTTTATAATCCTAAGGATAAGAAGGTCATTGTTAGCACCAATGTCCGATTCTTGAAAGAAGATTATATTATGAATCATAGGCCCAAAAGAAAAATTATTCTGGAAGAATTGAGAAGAAATACCAGTAGAACGGAAGAGGAACCACAATTCACTTATATTCCATTATCTCGTCGTAGTGGGAGGATTATCGGGACATGTGCAAATCAAGAACAGGGTGCTGATGCACATGGTTCAGATTTTACACAGCATGTTACTGCTAGTACACAGACACAGGTAGTGCCTCATCGTAGTGGGAGGGTTGTTCATCAACCTGACCGATAGATGTTCTTAAGAGAGTCTTTTGACAGGATCCCGGTAGAATTGGATACTGAGCCCGGTAACTACAACGAAGCACTACAAGACAAAGATGCAGATCTTTGGCAAAGAGTTATGAATTCAGAGATAGAATCTATGTATTCTAATCAGGTCTAAGAACTTGTAGAACCACCCGAAGGGATAAAATCCATTGGATGCAAGTGGATCTACAAGAGGAAAAGAGGAGTAGACGGGAAGGTTGAAACCTTCAAAGCTAAGCTTGTTGCTAAAGGGTTAACTTAGAAAGAAGGGATCAACTATGAGGAAACATTTTTGCCGGTAGCCATGCTTAAGTCAATCCGGATTCTCTTATCCATTGCGGCACATTTTGATTACGAAATTTTGCCCAAAAGCAATATTATTCTGGAAGAATTGTGAAGAAATACCAATAGAATGGATGAGAAACCACAAGTCACTGATATTCCATTACCTCGTCGTAGTGGGAGGATTATCGGGACAGATGCAAATCAAGAATAGGGT
>JAOTRH010151015.1:0-13283 GCA_034768845.1 Heliamphora exappendiculata | reverse complement strand
GGCCTCAGCACTAGACCGGGATACCACAGTCTGCTTCTTACTCTTCCAGGAAATCAAATTCCCACCAACAAATATAGTGTAACCGGATGTGGATCTCCTACGAAATGCACATCCAGCCCAATCAGCATCAGAGTACCCTTCCATTCCCATATGGTCAGGATCAGAGAACTGGATTTCCTTACCTAGATTTTTGTGTAAGTACCGGAGAGTACGTAACACTGCTTGCCAATGGGAACACAGGGATTAGCTAAAAACTGACTCTCTACACTCACTGGATAAGCAATATCTGGACGAGTTATGCTCGTAAGATAATTAAGATGTCCCACTGTACGTCAATTTTGTTCAGGATTCGGAAGAACCGCTCCTTTCAGTTCTAGCTTGACATTTGACTCCATAGGTGAGTCCACTCTTTTAGCATTCATATATCTTGCTCGCTTCAGAATATCAAGAATATACTTTTGCTGATAAATGAACTCACCTTTAGCATTCTTGGTTACTTCAATACCCAGGAAGTATTGAAGTTCACCAGGATCTTTGGTCTGAAACTTAGTGCCCAGAAATGATTTTAGCGCAACAATCCCTTCACTGTCACTACCGGTAATAACAATGTCATCCACATAGACAACAAGTAATATGCGACCTGCAGAGGTATGTCGAAAGAATGTAGTATGATCATTTGCTGACTGCCGAAGGCTAAATTCCTGGACGACTGAGCTGAAACGGCCAAACCAAGCCCTGGGAGACTGCTTCAAACCATATAATGAGCGTCGTAGCAGACAGACATGGTTAGACCCCCCTGAGCAACAAAGCCAGGTGGTTGCTTTATATAAACTTCTTCCTCCAAATCACCATGCAGAAATGCATTTTTCACATCGAGCTGATACAACGGCCACTGATGGGAACCAGCCAAAGACAAGAAGAGACAAACTGAGGCCATCTTTGTAACAGGAGAAAATGTATGAAAGTAGTCAGGACCATAGGTCTGAGCATATCTCTTGGCCAGCAAACGGATTTTCAATCTCTCAAGAGTGCCATCAGAATGAGGTTTTACAGCATACGCCCACTTACACCCAATAGCTGTCTTCCCAGGAGGAAGACGTACCAGGTCTCACGTATGATTAGCCTCAAGAGCATTCATGTCCTCAATCATAGGCTGGCGCCAACCTGGATGAGAAAGAACATCTACAACAGAGCAAGGCAAAGTGTGCTGATCAAGTGTGGTAATACCCTGTTGGATAGTAGCAGGCAGCAATCCACGATATGACGAAGTATATAAAGGATGATCCCGACAACTACGGTAAGACTTGCACAAAGCAATAGGAAGATCACTTACCTGATCAGAGGTTGGATCCAGCGGAGAGGAGACTGACTCAGGTAGAAGAGATGTGGTGGGGCCTAGAGAAGATGATTCTGAGGATGTGGAGGTTACAGGTGCCTCTGGAACAATAGGAGAAGACTCATTAGAAATATCAACCTGAGTCTGGGGACCTGGAATCGGTGCCACTGGTAAATCGGGAGCTGAAGGATACAGCAGAATCTGATCTGAATCATCTGCACCAGTGGAGACAGGTGGAGTCGCTGATGCATAGAATGAAGCAGACTCAACAAACACCACATCTCGGGACACTAGGAACCGTCACAAGTCTGGACTATAACAACGATATTCTTTGTCTTAGGATATTCCTTCAAAACACACTTTAGAGCTCGAGCATCTAACTTGGTCACATTCGACCTCGTTTCGCGCACATAGCACACACACCCAAAAACCTTTAGTGGTAATGAAAAAGAAATCTAACGAGGAAGTAAAACCGATAAGGGTGTAGTACCATGGAGGATACAGGGACGGTAATCGATTAATAAGATAACATGCTGTCAAAACAGCTTCACTCCAGAACACTTTGCAATCCTTCATTTGAAACATAAAGGCCCGAGCAGTTTCCAATAGATGTTTATTCTTCCTCTTAGCAACGCCATTCTGTTGTGGAGTGTCTGGACATGATGTCTGATGAATAATTCCATCTGCCCAAGTGGGTTCCCCACACGCCACCAATATATTCACCCCCATTATCATTTCGAAGAATCAGAATAGTCTTTCCAAATTGAGTTTGGACTTCTTGACTAAAATTAGTGAAGACAGTCGGTAATTCAGAACGCTTCTTCATAAGGTAAAGATAAATAATCCGAGAATAATCATCCACAAATGTGACAAAATACCGAAATCCAAATAAAAATATGACAGAACACGGACCCAATACATCTGAATGAATTAAAGAAAAAAGAATCATGGTCCGATTATTATTTCTTGACACATAAGGCACACGCAGGTGCTTAGTAAAACGACATGACTCGCATTCTAACTGTGTAGCTTGATTGAAACTAGGACGTAATTTCTTCAGACTCGGCAAGGAAGGATGGCCCAACCGACAATGTATATCCAAAAGCTGTGATGTCTGTCCGGAGCATGCAACATATGAAGTCTCATCTGTCAAATACAGGCCACCCACCACTCGTCCTCTACTGATAGTACTTTTCGAAGCTTGATCTTGGAAAACACAATGATCAGGAAAGAATGTTATTGAGCACTGTAAATCTTTTGTAATACGAATGATTAGGAATCATGTTAAGAATAATGGAAAGTCATACCCTAATGGGTAGGCGAGCTCTTATTTATTATCAACTTAGAGAACCTTATTATTACAATCATACACCCACACACACCGGAATATAATAATAATATAATAATAAGCTACTAACATTTTTGACGTGGGACTTCTTGTTCTGTGTCCAATGGACCTGGACTCGTCATGATGAGAACTTTTTGTCAGAACCGGTGGTTCTTGCTTTTTGTTTTTCAAGGCTGTTCTGTGCTTCTGTATCTCCTCTCCCATCTCTGGCAAGATCATGTTCAAAGGATCTCGTAGTTTTGTGGAGAGGCCTTTTCTTTGCTAGCCTCGAGTGTTGATGAGACCAATGTCTCTCGTTAGAGTTTTGTTCTACGTGTTCGTCCAAAACGGATACCTCCTTTAATGGGGTCGCCATTGGGGGTCCGTAACGAGGTTTTGCTGGTTTTCCACAGACGGCGCCAAATGTACGGGAGTTGATCCGTAATTGTATTTGTAAAGTGGGTCAGATCTAACCCAAGCGAGCCCTTCAATGGATTGAATGACTTGCACAAGGTGGAAAACATGAACTCGCTGGCGACGAATGCCGAAAGCTACTCCGATGATAAAGTTAGAAGTTGGCTTTTTAGAGAGATATTGACATAATCAAATCAACAAAGTTTTGGCTCAAGAGTGTTTTTTCATACCTTCTGCTTTGGGCTTCAGCTCCCTTTATAGGTGTTAGGGATTGTGCATTTTCTTTGACCTCATGATGGGTTGGTCCTATTGTAGGTCTTACCCTGCGAATGGCTGAGCTAAGTCCGTACCGGATCAACTATTGTACGACCTCAGTCTAATCACATTTAATGTTACTTGGCCATGCTATCCTCATTAATACTCGGAGCTTGGCCACGCTACTGATATCATTTTAACTCAGTCATCATTTTAACCTAGTCTAGCCGTCCATGTATTGCTCGGCCATGTATGGGTCGTTGTCCCTGTTATGCCTTCGTGGCCCATAAATTAAGGCCTTCTTCTTAGATATCGCTGGGCCACAAGTGGGCTGGCCCAAGTTGAATTCGCCCCCTTTTAATATGTATGACCCAATTGTTAATTCCACTCAAATTTCATTCACTTTTCCATAGTGAACTATGATTCACATTATCTACCTACTACATTTTATTTTGGAGTTCAAATCTAGCTAACTGCAAGGTGCCGATAAAAAGAAACTATTTGGATTTTGGGATATTGGGACTAATTGATGTGATTGAGAATTGTTCTCAATTCATTCAATGCCTTGATTTTTTCATTTTTCATTTTCATGGAATATGCTGGCTTGATAGGATAGTTGGTAATAGTTAACTTGCACGTTTTTGTTTGTCTTCTATCTCTTCTTTTTATCCCAATTTTCACTTCTACTTTGTTGTTAATTCTATTTATTAATTTAGTTTTGGTGCATCTTTTATAGGTGGGAACTCCTGGTCGCCTTTTGGATCATCTTTCCAATATTAAAGGTTTTTTTCTCTCCGGACATTAAAATACTTGGTAAGATATTCATATTCCTTATATGTGAATTTCATCGAGTTTTTCTCTTTCTTTCATTATTTGTAATGTGGTATGGTGGTAAAATGTGACATGTGCACTGCTTTTTTCACATAAAATTTGCTTTGGTCTACCTCTGGTTTGACAAAGAGACATCTATAATTGTTGCAAGCCAGAAGCGTGCGGATTTTTCATTTGCATGTTCGGTTAATCTCATTCTTCTCATTTATCAATTTTGAGATATTTGTCATGGATCTTGCTATGTGACCCCTAATGGATAAAATGAAGGGAGACCTGCATATGATGGTTAGATTTTAATTGATTGTTCTCTTGTTAGTCTACTTGGTTGAAAAGTTCATCAATGTTTGGCTCTTGCTCTCTCAATCTTAAACTGCATATATATATATATATTCTGAATGCTTCTTTATTTTATCGAATTAATAATTTTTACTCCTCAGCAGATGTAATTCAAAATGAGCAATGGTTATTTTTCCTACCTTGCATGCCTGAGTAATTATTGGGCTAATCAAGGTCATTGCCTCTATTATATACTGGAATGTCTTGAAAGACCATTGGGGGAACCTGCCTTTGAAACTTTGGTTTCTAGAACACGGAGTGCTATCTTAGGGTTATTGAATGCTTAGCCAACTGGAGTTTTGGGCATAATCTTCCACGGATTGCATGATATTCACGCATTTACCCGGCTGTGTTTCTTATTCTCATGGTTCGTACTCCTATGTCTTTGCTACTGATTAGAAAACCATACAAAATATTTAGCACTCCATGAAGTTGATTATGACTTGACTGTTGGGCTTGAAAACCAAGATCATTAGATGATGTATATGAATCATGTCAAAAAAAATCCGAATGGGCAAGTGCCAAAGTAGGCTCTAGGTTAAAATTTTTTGACATCGAACAATTAAAATATAAACCCGGTATAACTTCTAAAGTTAGAACAAAAATATACATTCGAAATTTGTGTGATTTGATTTCGTTTTTAGCAACAAACTTTAGTCAAAAAGTTACCGTGGTTTTTGACTGGCAGTCAATTCTCCAATCAAGCTTTCTGTTGTATTCCCAAATGCTAAGAACACGATTATAGCATGGGGTGTTCTCTTCGTGTTCTTCAAACCCTAACTGGCTAAACATAGTTTTCACAAAATGTGGAAACCCTAGTGTTGAAACTAGATTGACTGAATAATTGTGTCCTGAGTTTATAACAGCATTTTTATTGGGTACAACTGAGACCTGTGGAGTAAAATAAGATATGGGTTCCTAATGTAATTATGAAATTTTACTCCAACCCAGAAGTAATTTCATAAAAATATAAATTATAATTCATTCTATTAAAGAATTATAATTGCACTCTCAGTTTTATTCTTAAAACTGAATTATTCGAGCTCCTTTTACTAAATACTTATTTATTCTCTTTCACATTAAGATTACAGATATCCGTTGATTAAATTAAATTACTGACAATTATATTTATTTGACTTTTTTAGTAATCCTTAAAACCTCTTGCTTAACTTATTTAACATGCGATTGTATAAAATCCACCTATAGAGTTTGGGGATATCATCAATCCTGATCACCTGACGTGGTTTCCGTAAATAATTAATATCTACCATATAATTAAGGTCGTTATCCAACTCATTGGGATTATTTACCCATAAAAGATCTCACCTTCTAGATATAGCTCTTAACAGAGTATAATGGCGTAAAAAGATTCATGTAGTCGATCCCAATTGATTGAGACAAATGCTTAGTTTGGTTTGATAAAAGATCTCACCTTCTAATGAATCAAAATAACGAATATTAAATATACGTGTTTAATAATTATTTCGAGACATGCCTAAACACTCATAATAATCATGGGGTCTAAATTAATTTATATAATTAGTATAATATTAATTACCCAAACGCGGTCTTGTTCAATATACACAAAGTATACTAGTATAATGAGTCGGAACAATTGTTGTTCCCTGTAATCAATACATATTTACTAAAACATTGTGCTATTGTTGTACCGATGGTGTGTCTAATTCCATCTAAGGCTGTGAATCAAAAACTTATATTTTACAAGAACCGATAATCTAGTCTTCTGTATATAAGCCAAACTCTATACACCAGGTTAAAAACTATGTAGAATAAAAGACACTTCTGCATAATCATTAAATAAATAATAAACCGCATACATTTGCTCATGAAGATTCTCATAAAATGGAAAACACTGATTTTATTAATAAATAAAATGAAATACTAAAACCCAAAAAGGGGGTTTTTATTATACAACCTTGACATCAAGGTTGAGGTCTGCTGAGTTGATTTTGGTTATATATATATATATATAATGGCAGCATGGTCTCTAGCGTCTAGAGAATGAGATGGCACACAACAATTATTTCAACGACCTACTACTCTTACCAAGTTTCTCTCATTAGAGCCCCGCTCAATCTTTTAATATGATGGATGATAAAAATAGGAAAGATTTATGTTGTGTATCCATCCATACATATAAAAGCTCAGTCCTCCATCACTTTTTGTCCTTGAGGAATATACAAATTTGTCCTTTGGCTGATAATTTGGTGATAGTTTGATTTAGTATGAAAATTTAAGAAAATGTGTAATTATTGTAAATATATTTTAAATTTATTTTGATGGCCGTACCGCTTATATTATAAAACTCGTAAATAGGATTATTTGTACAAAAAATTAAATTGATCGTGTATGAATAATTAAATTAATTGAACATATTTATTATAAATAAAATAAACAGTCAATTCTTAAAATCGAGGCTAGCGGAGAAGAGGCCTCTCCACGAAACTTTATATTAAATGGAAATTAAATTTTACTTTAAATGGTTATATTCTGCTGTATAGTTAATGGATATTTTTTGCAATACAATTTTTAGTCTTGTTATCTTTTTTCTTAATGCTTATTACTTAAATTTTTGTAAATGTAGCTGATCAAAGTATTAATATAAAAGATCACAAATTATATTTAATTAAAATGAGAATTAGCTAGCGAGATGAACTTTTTTATGAATTGGTGATGAATTAATCAGTATCATATGAATTGATTTATTATTGTAAAAATATATAATTTTTTCGTGCATAGCACGGGTGTAGTGCTATTAATTTAAGAAATTTAGTTCATTTGAAATTTAGAGGGAACTTGATCGTCTTCTAATTCTACTATCATTGCTTATATTCTACATTGATAATTCATTACTCATGTGCAAAATTTACAATTTTGTTAATTCTTCCGCTTAAATTCTCTCGTTAGTTTTTTTGTTAAAAAACTCTGCAAGTTTAAAACAGATCTAAAAATCACATATTTTTATGTAAAATAATAGATTATTAAACTTCCTTATGTATTGTTTTGCAATACTAATTTACTTCACCATCATCAATTGTATGTATATAATATGTAAATATTTAGTATTATGCACGGGCCAAGTTTTTTCCCGTGTGCTTTGCACTAGTTTATGTAAAAACCTTGGTTAAATGTTTCTTGTGATTCCATAGTATAGTGGAGTGATTATGAATAAGGAAAAAGGGGTGGTTAGAAATGAGCTACAATATTTACCAAGTTCCTCGATTGTTACAGGTGCGGAAGCTCCAAAAGGCTTGTCTGAGGAATCCTGTGAAGGTATGATAAATAACATTAAATTTTCTTTTTGTGGTCTTCATTAACTATTTAAGTAACATTAATGTGTAAATTCTTTCAGATTGAGGCTGCATCTAAATATTCCACTGTTGATACACTGAAGCAGCAATACTTGTTGGTCCCTGACAAGCACAAGGTTTTCTCTTTCTACATCAATTGGTGTTTGCCTGTCATATTCCATGTTTCGGAAGATTTTGAAGTTGAAAATGCCAACCGGGGTGTTTCTCTGTAAAACATTATTTTTGAAGTAATTAAAGAAAACATCAGTGAAAAAGGAAGGTGAAACTTTTCCTTGTTCAGGGACGAACCAGGAGTTTATATCCTGGGGGGTCAAGCAAGAAATTTTTTTTTTTTTTGCCAATTGATATAAGAAAATATATGAACAAAATAAACGTCACAGTATAGGCAAACATTTATATAGTTGAAACCCATCAACTATTAAAATAGAACTAGGTGTTCTTTGAAATTTCTAAAGTCTTCTATAATTGACTCAACACTAAACTTTTCAACAATTATGTTTCAATATACAATGGCTCAGCCTAAAAAGTAAGAGAACTTAAATTTTGAAAAAGTTCAAAAAGAAAGGGAGGAGGCAAGCTTGGGGAAACATGTTGGTGGAAAGAAGAGTGGGGCCAGCTCACTAACAAACAAAATACTAGAGTACTGGATTGCTAAAAATACTGGTAAAAAGCTGAGGGGGCCTTGGACCCTATGTTCCATCCCTGCTTTTGTTCAACTGGAAGATTGTTACTTATTAGTCTTCATATGTTTGATCATTAGGTCAATTTTGAAATTGAAAGACCTAAATCTATTTTCTGCAGTTGCAAAAGCTTGTGTCTTCACTATTGAAGTTATTACCAAGGAGCACATCAGTGATTTTCTGTAACACCACCCCCCCCCCCTAAAAAAATTAAAATAATAATACATAAATAAATAAACCAGTGGAAGAATGTGTGTGAGAGAGAGGGGGAGAGAGACTTTCGAAACTATTAGTTAAGCTTGCTATGTAGATTGACAACCTATTAGTCAGCACTCGCAGTTCTCAGGGAGAGGAAAACTTGTTAGTGTGTGGCTTGTGTACCAAGAACTGGTTCCAATTTAAATAGATGTAGCAAGAATTGCATTCATAATGTGCATAAACGGTACCTTTCTTAAATTCTGAATTCATCTCTACTATTGGCTACAGCTTTGCTATCTTGTATATATTCTGACTGAGATGTCTGGAAGTATAACAATGATTTTTACTGGGAAGTGCGACTCAACATGCCTTTTGGCTCTAATCCTTCGAAACCTTGGTCTAAGAGCCATTCCAATTAGTGGCCACATGAGCCATGTATATATATGGACTTCGATTGACTGAATATGTTTGCATGCTTTTGCTTTAAATATTTGGTGGTTCCTTTTTTGTCATTCCTGTTTTAATCCAAACTTGGCCTCACCTTGTTTCATGTTTGGAAGGCGAAAAGACTTGGAGCCTTAAACAAGTTCAAGGCTGGAGAGTGTAATATCCTTGTGTGCACTGATGTTGCCAGTAGAGGACTTGATATTCCATCTGTGGATATGGTTATCAATTATGATATCCCCTCGAACTCGAAGGTCAGACTTCCTATTTGTTGCTAAATGCGAATTTTGTATGTGGTATTTCGTCCTAGCCATTTACTCCTTTTGTGGTGTCTTTACTGTTTTCTTGCTGCAGTTTAGCGTGGGTTCCTGTACTTATTTGTGTAATGGGTTGTGCTCTTTTCCACCGAAGTTTAATTAGCATACATAATCTAAAGTTTCTTACAAAATTAGGTCTAACGTGGTTAAGCAGAGTTCCATTGGGGTGGTAAATTATCCTTTTCTTCGTAAGTTTTGGTTTGGCTGCGTTGTCTCAATTATTTAGCACAGCAGTTCAATATGTTTCAGCTTTGAACTCCCACCTGGGTTATATCTTTTATGTCTTGTTGAAGATTCAAGAATGATGATGGTCTCTCTACCTCATGCTTGTTTCATGTTTTTTTTTTTTGAAGTTTAATTAATTAATTATTTATTTTTCTAATCTCACTCTCATTTGGCCTGAATTTCATCATTTACAAACTTCTGCCTTACTTGCTTTCATCCATTATTCCTAAAATGTGCTCTATATAACCACAAACATGGGAAATCATGCACCTAACCATTCTGATATTGAATGTGATATTGATCCTAAATTCCTAACACTATTTCAAAGATCGATATTGTGGAAATAAAGTTATTATCCTCTCTTAATCTGATGTTTCTTAATTTTCCATTTGTGAAATGGCTTGTTGGATTACATACATCAAGTAGGAAGAACTGCTCGGGCGGGGCGAACTGGGGTGGCAATCTCAATAGTCAGTCAGTACCAGCTTGCTGGGTATCAACAGATAGAGAAGCTTATGGGTATGCAGCACATCTTATACTTGTGTAGGGTGGTAGTGAATCCATGTGGAAGTGTTCTTAAAACTAGTGTTTTGTCTGCCTTTCAGTTAAGAAGTTACCCAAGTTTCCAGCTCAAGAAGAAGTTCTGGTGCTGTTGGAGCACATCACAGAGGCGTATAGAATATCGAAAATGGTATGAAGTCGTTAACTTCTCTGTTCTATCTTTTTTGATCAATGAAAGACCAGAACCAAGAACACCTGTAGTAGCAACTGGGAGATTCAGTTTTCTTATGCACCCATGGTTTAATGGATGAAGATTAATTGCAAGTTTTTCTCATCAAATTAATGATTTTGCATATGGACTATTTACCAGCTTTTGCTGAATTGTTATGTCCTCTTATTGGCTTTGTGATGATAATTAGGATTTTTATGGCGTCCATCATTTTTTGCTTCCTTGGACTGATTTTTTATAGGAGTTTAGTGATAAAATAGAACTTCAGGTTGAAAGCCAGGACCTTGGCAGTGCTGTCAAGCGTATGCAGCGGAAAAATCCGGTGCACATTTTCAACCTGTTTTGCCTGAATATTTCTCCCAAGTACTTGTTGCTGGAAAGTGTGCGGGTTTGGACTTTTTCAGCCCAGTTGTGGTTGTGTATGTTAGTTATTTTCTTTAAGATTAAGATGAAAATGAGTAATTGTGTTTATTGGAATATCCTTGAATTAGATTGAAAGAGGGGTTGTGTTGTATGCTGCTTAGAGATGACTACTTTAATTTGTTCAAAATTGTATGGAGCAGCAGTAAATGATGAATGCTTTGGATGGAGATATTTAGGGCTCTTCTGCCTCCCAAGTGTGGACCCACATCCTGCAAAGAAGTGCAACTATTTGTTCCTTGGCCTCACTTGCCTTTCTTTATCAGTGTCCTTTTTGTTTGGCAATTGGAGGGATGCCTCTCGAGTATAAGATCCTGAGTCCGAGCTGGCTCTTATAGAGTTGACTCCCTTTTAAATACAGGCCCATTAAGTATCAGAGCAGGCCCAAGCATGTTATAGCCTCATCGGCCATGTAGGACACTTACGTGGTCTACTATGCGTGTGATGGGAAGGAATCATGGGATTGGATGAGGGACCCTCACAAAGTTGGACGTGTGTATGATAATTGGGTTGGGAAATATGTCATAATCCCGTATTGGTAGGTTGAGGGTGCAACTTGATTATAATATCTCTAGGCAATAATCTTCCTGTTATTAGTGTTCCACTTCGCATATTTATTGTACACTGGGTGTATAAGTTAATGATCTTTCCAGAAATATCTTTGACAACACTTGTTCATGGTTGTTATTACTACTGTCCCTATCAAAAATGCTTTATATTTCTTAACCTCTTTCTTTTCTTTAATGAACTTCTGCAGAAAATCAAAGAAACTGGTGGGAAGAAGAAAAGGAAGGGGGGAGCATATGATGGTGATGAAGAAATTGAGAGATATTTGAATGGGAAATCATCCAAGAAGTCATGTAGAAAAAGATGATGTTCCGAGCATACTCGCGCAGCAGTCCGACGGGGCGTGAATGGGAGATCCTCCATGCAAATTTTGTTTAATTTTTAACATTAGTGTCCAATTTATATATAGATACATTCGAGAAGCAGTGAAAAGACCTTTTAGGGGTTAGATAAAAAATGTCAAAGACTTTCTTTGAGAAATCGAACAGCTAAGGGCTCCAGCTGATACTCTCTTTTTTTTTTTATAACGTGAAGTGCTCTCTCTCTCTCTCTCTCTCTCTCTTCCCCCTAATGAGAGCTTTCTTTGATTTGGACCTTTCTTTAGCATGGGCCTAACCAATTTCTTGTTTGGGCTAAAAAAAGTTATAAGTATAGGTCGGCTTCTCTTAAAAAGGGTTTGGTCCCGAAATTTCGTCTTTAGATTTTAGTTTTGATGTAACCTATAACTTGAATCTGTTAACTCGTACTTCTACCGATTTCTCTATGTCTTGATCTCAAAACTTCGGGATTTCTTTGCCCTCTGAACATGTAAGTTCAGTGAGATTTGACCTTAAAAAATGATTCTAACATGTATTTAGATGGTGAATTGAAGGCATAAAATATATATGTATATATATGTGTGTATATATATATATATATATATATATATATACATTCATTGGAATTTCTTTTTTAGTGGAAAGGTGGTGTCACAACGACATCTACAGTTTGTGGGCGGGACGGTAATAGCTCACTCATCGTAACACAACATTCTTCTGTTCTATTGCGGCATTCAGAAATTTTACCTTCACATTTAACATAGTACTTTCAATTTACTTCCAAGTTTATGGAAAAAATACTCATTTTTTTGGCTTCTTTATTCACATTGTTATATTATACTATTTTTATTGAATAAACTAGATGTATAATTTTAAGAGTTGATTGTACAATTTTAAATGATCATTGTAAACCAATTATGTAGTTATAAATGTTCAATTAAATTTTTCTTTTTTACGTGAATGATCTTTGTGAACAATTCGAATGATGCGAACTTGGTGTTAGCACTATGGAGTTCTCTTTATTTCTCAAAGAAATGAAGAGGATCAATATTCTTGAGAATAAATGTTTTAAATATTTGTATTGGCTGGTGATATACAAATGTATTGATTAATATTGAATTGTATTAATTGATATATTAATGTGGCACTTGTTAATGTAAGTTACAGTCGAAATGAGGGTCCCAAATTCTTGTCTTAAAGCATTTGAAGTTTTATTAAATTCTTTTTTAAGCTTTTATGTTCTGAGATTCTCACATTAGCAACGGCTTTTAATATATTGAGACACAGGGATCAAGTTTGGGGATCAAATTCTCGGGAACAGAAAGTCTTAACCTATGGGAATAAATATGTAGGAATTATATTGAATACAGCATAAAATTAAGATTTCAAAGGAATTGGATGGAAAAGTGAGTTTAACAAATTTAAATTCGTAAAAGTGTCTTTAATAATTCCAACAATATATATATATATATATATATATATATATATATGTTCAAAAATTTAGTTAATTTTGTACATTTAGTTTGATACAGTTGCTTATCCATTTATTTGCTT
>JAOTRH010151004.1:0-13284 GCA_034768845.1 Heliamphora exappendiculata | reverse complement strand
TACTAATAAAATAGTAAACTAACATTATATTATAAATTTATAAACTAAATAATTATAAAAGTAATAAAAATACAAATAAAAAAAAATAACCCGGTCAAAGCTCGTCCAAGACCCGCACAAAACCCGCCCAAAAGCTCGGGCCCGAGGCCCGAGCCCGTAGCCTATAATTTAAACCCAAGCCCTTTAACCTTAGGACCTGGGCTGACCACCGGAGAAAAAAATCCAACTCAGCCTGAAAATTTGTAAGGAGCCCGCCGAACCCAAGCTGGACTTGGCCCGTCCGGTCCACGGCCGGACCGAGCTTGGCCCAAATTACATAGCTAATATCCACTCATTTTCACAAAAAACATATTATCTGTATATAACTAAGAATTATATATCTAGATCTATATCTATTGAATTTTATACACACTCTTACATCTAATAGTATTTTATATCTATTAATTTATTTCTAAACAATTAAATAGACCCTAAGAGACTATCTAGTATGGTGAAATGGCCTCTAAAGTGATCGCTGGCTTTAAAGCCTAACAACTCACAAATGTTAATATTCTTTATGTTTCAAATATGTACAATAAAATAAAAAGGATTAATCAAATGTCCAATTATTAGATCTTGTAGGGTATTTAGTCCATTTTAATTTTCTTTAAATTTTTAGGTTTATTGTTTTAAAATTTTAAATCCATTTTAATTTTTTTAAAATTTTTAGGCCTATTGTTTTAAAATTTTATGAGCTAAGATTCTGTAATTTTATGTTAAGCAATTTTATGAAAAAAATTATCCTTACCATCCACATACTTTCCTAATTAATTAGTATACATATCTTGTTAATTTAGCACCCATTTCAACTCCAGTTTCCGTCGTCGACAACCATTTTTCAGACGGTTGTTTTTCGGACACCATGAGTGAGAAATTTCTCAATTATATAAATTGAGAAATTTAAACACTATCAATAAATTTTAGTAACACTATCAATAAATAAGGAAAAATTTATTACAATTAATTTTTAGATTTAAATATGGTATTGAAAAATTTATCACAATTAATTTTTAGATTTAAATTGGTATTACATCTTTAAAAATTTTAGCAATTAGACCAATACTTGTACAAATTTTTTAAATAAGACTAATAATCAATCAGTTTTTATATTTTAAATATGGTACTGCATCTTTATAAATTTTAGCAATTAGACTAATACTTGTACAAATCTTTTAAATAAAATTAATAATTAATTAATTAACTCTAAAAAATCACGGGTTTAGCAATGCGTAGAAAAATGGATTGTATATAAACTAAAATTGGATTAAAATGTTCATTGCTATACTTGAATTAATTTGAAGGATGATTAGTTCGAATTAATAATAATTATATTTTTGAGTATCGATCTTTACAATGGCAGAATGTCATTTTATCTCTCGCACGGCTCATATGAGTTGTTAAATGATAGATAAAGGTGTGTGGGATATTTAAAGTGAACAATGTCAAATTAAAAAATAAAAAACACAGAGAATCATATTTATTTAATCTTTCAGGTCTTGATTGGGCAAAATTTCAATTTTTTTAATTTTTTGTCTTTTTTAAAATTATATCATCTTGACTATAATTTTTTATTTTTTTTGAATTATTTCAATGAGATTAACCAAAAAAGTAAGGAATTTTTCTATCAAAAGATGAATAAGATTACTAAAGATAAAAATAAGTAACATAAAATTTGACTTAATGGCTTATTTTTGTCTTTTTTAGGCTTTTTGAATATTTTGATAAAAAAATTTTAAATTTTTTGATCCGTCTCGATGAGAGGAGTCAAAAACTATAATAATTTAATTAAACGATAAAAAAATTATTAATAAAAATAAAAAATTATTCAGAAAAATAATTTACTTTTTTTTTGCATTGTTAGCAAAAAAAAAAACTAAAATTGATATTTCAAAGTAGATTATTTGGTAATATAGTTTTTAAGATAATTTTTTTGAAGTAAGTTGTTTGGATAAACAACTAACATTTTTGCTTTTGTTCAAATTGAACAATTTTGCATATAAGTTACGAATTTTGAATAGTATTGTATTTTAAAAGTTATAAGAGTTTGAATAGAATATTTTATAAATTAGTGTTTTGATTAGATTTTTTTTTTTAACTTTTTAATTTTTTTGTCAAACGGACCATGACTTTTGGTATTTTTAGACAAAAAGTTAAAAAGCTAAGGTAAAAAAAAAACGAGATCCCAATAGAGCTTCTTCGGATGGGTTATGGTGGGTAGCTCACGAGGACAAGAAAGCTCTTTTGTTGCTAACTAAACTAGAAGCTCTTTTGTTCCTTCTACAAAACTAGCTCCCTTTAACCAAGTGAGATCAATTCACTTTCTTTATTTTTGAGGCTACTAAAGTATTGATAGATAAGACTGACACTCAGAAGGATAAGAAAATAACTTGTAATGATATATGTATTAAAATAGCCCAAATAGTGAGTTGTGTTTTATCAATCTTTCTCTGGAAAGAACCTAACAAAAAAGGAACAAATATGGGTAAGGAGACTGTGCATTTTGTAGGGTTCTTTATGAAAAAAGTAAATAAAATAAATATAGGAGATGCAGAATTTATGAAATAATCAGATACACAGAATAGAGAGAGAATAACGCTTGGATAAACGCGAAAGCTAGCCAATATTAAAGTATTTGACAGTATATGTTGGGAGAAATATAACGCCATAAAAAATGTTCAGTGGTCCAGAAAATACATGTTTATTAACTTTCAAATATTACAATAAATAGAATTTACAAAAAATCAAAGTGCAGAAATAACATGAACAGAATATGCAAATCAAGTCCTGCAAACGCAGTTTCCTTAAGAATGATTCACCGTCTACCAAAGGTGTTGTAGGTTTCTCCATCGCCATCACTCTCTAGGATAAAATGGTTGATCCGAATGTTCGAACACCTCCAAAGATTGGTTACTCGAACGCACTTCGTCTGTCTTTCTCTTTCTCACAACTTGTATATCAGAATTTGTATCTCTCTTCTTTCTCCTCTCACTGTATTTTATATCCCCTCACTCACCTTCTGTTTTGTGCATATGCAGAATACTAAAGGTATCTTTATATAGAATTTCCTTGATAGAGGGTTACACTAGAATTCAAGAGAGAATTCATGAGAGTAATGAAAATCAATATGAGAAATCAATTACCAATGAATGGTATTGATTCTAGAATTCAATTGCCAATTGAATGGTCAATTGAATTACCAATCAATTCTAGAATAATAGCTAGAAATCAATGTAGAAAATGGCTAATTGAACTCACACTATTTCCAACAGTATAAACACGTAGAATCATGAATCAATGAATCATGAAAAATTTGAATAAGAGCACGATCATCCCAACTATTTATAACCCTCTGATGGATTATCAGGATATAAATGGAACTCTTAAAAGATATCATCAGATCATAAAATCTTATTTGAACATTTCGGATCAGTGTTCTACTCCTAATTGGTTAGGTTCACCTATGGTCGCCCTTTATGGTACCAAACCCACTCGGGACGAGTGACTCCGGGTCACTCGAGTAACTCAAGTAGGTGGGGCCAGGATCTCCCATGATGTAATAGAATTATTTTCTTAGCCACCAAGCCACATGTCTCTAAACATCCCGTAGCGAGAACTTAGTGTACTGCTATTTTATTCATTATCTCTGAGACATTTTTGTTGATTCTCTATGGAACTTTCATCTACATAGTATGTGCTATATTATCTCGGTCATATAGTCAGCTCTTAACCACATAGTCTATGCTATCGTCACATAATATGTACTATAGTTTTCAGCCTCATAGTTTGTGCTATATCTTTAGTATAGTTTGTGCTATAACCATCATACATATAGTCTGTGCTATAATCACATAGTATGTGCTATGTGCAAAGCTCAGTTGAACAATCAGTTGAACATATAGTCGAAAAGTGAGGGCTGATTCAGTCGAGTAAATCGAGCTCCTCAACTTGTGTGAGTCTTTTTTTTTTTCATGTCTCAGCTCCCAAATCTTAAAAAATAGCGATTCTAGTCACAAGAGTGAGTCATGATCCCAAATAACCCTAACTAATACGTAGGCCGAATAGCATGGTTGTACTTGAGGGGGTCGAGAGTGCCCAAGTGACTCTATCATACCCAATTGACTCTAACGTTCCCAAGTTGCTTGCCCACACTCGAGTGGCGCTAACGTACCTAGATGGTTCGCTCGTGCTCGAGCAGCTCGATCATATCCAAGTGGCTATACTGTATCTAAGCGACTCTAACATACCTAAATAGCTTGACCCTATCTAAGTGGCTCTATCGTACCAGAGTTTCTCGACTGTATCCGAGTGGGTTGACCACTGGTCACTTTTCTTTTCAAAGCCTTTTTTGTCTTTTATAAATTTTTTTTATATTTTGGTTTAAATTTTTTACTTTTCTGATTCCCTGTAACGAAAGAATTCAAAAAAATATGCTCGTTAAGGCCAATTTTGAAAAAAACAATTCACCAAAGATGAAAGAACTAGAAAAAGCCAAAAAGTCTGTTAAGTTGGCTTTTTCATTTTATTTGAACTTTTTTTTAGGTTTTGATAAAAAAAATTACTTTTTTATTTTCTCATAACGAGAATAATCTAAAAAATACACTTATTTGGACTAATACTAAAAAGAGTTCACTAAAGGCGAAAAAAATTACAGAAGAAAAACTAGTTCAAACACAAGCTCAATGAGAAAAATCAAGATTATAGATATCCAAAAGGATAACATACATGCCCTGTGCAATTGTATCTACATTATACTTCTTAATTTTATATTTTGATTTAGAAATTAATCATTTTTTCATAAAAATAGATGTCCAATAAGAATGTGTAGAGCCTCGTGTTTGAAAAAACTTGGAATAATAACAAAATAAAAAAATAAAACACACACACACACACACGTAAAGATACTATTAAGGAGAATGTATTAATTGCGAATCAATACTTTATTTCAAAATTTAGAATAAAAAGATCCTTGATAACATTTTAAAAAATGGTCCTTACCATTAGGGGGAAGGTATGTAATAGTTTCAAATGGGAATTGGAGATGTGGCTCACCAAAAATGGTTTTTTTTTTTTACTACGTGTGTTGCTAAGGGTAAATTTATATAATTTGCTTCTTAAATTATTGACGGATGAGAAAGTGAGATATTTAACAAGTATTACTGATAAGTATTTGTATATGGATGAACCAACACACTTTTGGACTAAACTAATTTATACCCAAATTTGCATCAACGTATACAAGAATTCTAATGAAAAATGAATCGATGTAAAGAAAGAAAAAAAAATATTAATCAAGGATCTAAAAGAAAAGAAAATTTTACTAAGCTTCTCAAGGAAGAGTTATTGCTTAACTAGTTAGGATGCTTGAGACTTTTACTTTTTATATGAAATTTTTAAATAACGTCGATATTTTTGTTTTTTTTGAATTTGAAAAAGAAGTTAATTGCAATTACAATCAACATATTGAATAAATCAATCATATCGCCCCTCTCCCAAATTAAATGGTCCATTTTGAAGAAACATTTCTTCTAGCAACTGAGGTTAATAAGGTGAAATCAAAACTTTTTTGGTAAAATATTAATTGCTTACTTGGGGGGGGAAAAAAATCTTCCTACGACGTCGTATCTAAGCCACTGCAAACGTCTACCCTTTCTACCGTGTGGCGACTTTCTCTTACCCTGCGCCTTTACGCGGTTTAAATTTGTGCTAGCGGATGCATTATGCAATCGACACCAAATATGACCGTTAGACGGTCAATAAATCGGACGGCTTCAATCATCGGCAGGAGTTTTCAGTTTGACAATAACAATTTGTTTAATCCAGAAACGGACGAGAGGTCGTTATATATGGTTTTGGACAACTCAACCGTCCGGCGCCAATCCATTCATTTCAAATTCTCTCTCTCTCTCTCTCTCTCTCTCTCTCTCTCTCTCTCTCTCTCTCTTTCAAGACGTTGAAGTGACTGGAGAGGTAATAATATTTGAACACCTTTGTTAAGTTTCTCAGAAAATTCACATTTGTCAAAACGAAAATCATTTTCTCTTTGGATACATCATTATTGGTGGGTGAAAGAAGACTTTAGGGCAACTGGGTGGTCCCGTCTGAGTATTTTTTCCCGTTGATTTTCCCGGAAAATCCCTATTTGTCAATACCCGAAAATCATTATGTGAGTTTTCTGGTGTAGAACTGATCACTTTTTCTATCATTTCACTACCTCTCGTTGCACTGATTCACTACTTTTATTTTTTGGGCAAGTTCAACTCAACCAAACAAATCATATATATGTATAGTCGTATACACATATTTATATATAGATCGGTACCGAACAAGTCATATTTAATGTTGTCCTTTTTATCTTGGTGAATTTGTTCTCAGAATCCTGCAATCGCTAGTGGAGTTTTGGTCGTTTGATCCAAATATGGCTTGGAGGAATATGATATCCTTTTGTTCTTTTCCGAATTTCCGCGGTTCCTACCAGGTTCGTTGTTTTTTGTTTTTTTGCTCTTTTCATATGAATCCTTTTCTGATACAATTTGAAGTGGGTTTGTGATCTAATCATTTTACCCCAGGAGATTGCTATTCTGCGTTTAAATTAGTAATTAGTTTTACGAGAGAGAGAGAGAGAGAGAGAGAGAGAGGGTTTTGATTGGGTTTGATGTAAGATAATTGGGTTTTTCTTGTGTAGTTCGATTGACTAATGAAACATACGGACATACTTTGTTTTTGCCATGGATTGTGGTGCAAAAACAAAAACTATGAGTTTTGTTATGTGAACAGACGGAGAGCGGTACCTGCAGTGAGTTATTCACAACAAGGGAGCTGTGAGCTCTAAGACGTTTATTTGATATTTCAAAATTTAATTAAAATTGTTTATTATGCTATAATTGCCGAGTAGGTAATTTCTGTAAAAAAATCAGATCAATCGAACGTTGTTAATCATATAATCTGGATACATTTATTTGACAGTTTATTCTCAAAATATTATAAGAATTAATTAATTTTTCAAAATAAACATACTCTGATCCATAGATAATGATGTTCGATTGACCTGATTTTTTTATAAAAATTAGCTACTCGACGATTTCAACATAATTAACAATTTCTATTAAATTTTGAAATCCGAAATAAAACATCTTAAACCTCACAGCTCCCCTGCTCACAGCAGGGACCCCTCCCCTGTGGAGAGACATGATACAGATTTAAACACAACCCTTTTCACATGTAGGAGAGATGTGACCCCGATTTGTGCACCTAGCAATTTTCAAAAACAAAAACATATAGGAGCCGGTATGTAACTAGCTATCGTTTAAATTTTGAGGTTCTCTACAACCATCGTGTTTGATTATGTAGTTTTTAATTATTAACGGGATAGAATATCTTTGATCAATGTGCAATTTTGGTAGGATCATTAGGCATTTCAGTAGTGTTTTCCACGAATTGATGTTACGGTAAGGACAAAGCAGGCAATTTTTATGGTGGAAATATTGGTTTTAAGACGAGGAATGGTCTGAAATAACTTAAGATAAATAAGGAATGGTCTGGAATAACTTTCTGTGTACGAGAAGAAATGTTTGTCCAGATTTAGAAGTATAAATTTTTTTAGAGTCACAGGTTTCTTTAGATATTGGTGATTAGTAAGTGCAGCCTGCTGCATGAACTATTAAAAAAATAAAATAATTTAATAATTTTGACTTACCTATATAGAGGAATAGCTGTCTATTTATACTGACGGAATAAGTTTATAAAAAGAATTAAGAATCTACAATATAGGAAAAAAATAAAATCAAAGATAAAATCATAAATTAAGAAATCTTAATTTCCTAAAAGATATTATTTCTAATACTCTCTCTCAAGTTGAGACATAAATATCAATCAAATCCAGCTTGACAATTAAAGACTTGAGCAGAGATGGTCTCACTAGACACGGTTAGGATCGGTCTCTGGAAATGGCTTCTCAATTTTCAAAAATCAATTAGATTTAACTTTTTTCATGAAAAAGACAAAGAAATCGGCTCGAGGCAGCAATTTTTTTATTTAGCAATACACTAGTAATATGATGAGTTGATGCATGGTGAGAAAGAGAAAAATTCGATGGGGATGTTCAAGAGATAGATTTATCACTAGTGCTAGTCATATCGTCCAATAAACTAATGCAAAGCAACCAAAAGAATAAATAACCGGAGAAGCGGCAAAAACAAGAACTACGCTACCGGAAAAAACAGTAGTCCCCAAAACCAAGAATAAGAACAATACTACCAGAATAAAAACGATAGCCCCAAACAAGTACGGAGCGACAAAAACAAGAACTACGCTATTGGAATAAAACGGTAGTCCCCAAAACGAAGAACAAGAACAATGTTACTGGAACAAAAAAGGTAGCCCCAAATGGGTGCGGAGTGGTAAAACCAAGAACAATGATATCAGAATAAAATGGTAGCCCCCAACCAGGTACGGAAACAACAAATAAGGGTTTACCACATATTGAAGATGGCGTGCGAGACAACACCAAATCAAACTGGAGAGGCAAAGAAAGAACCAAGTCGAAAAACCAGTAAATGTGAACCAGCGAATTAAAAACCAGAGAGCCGTTAAGAACCAGAGAAGTTGTCGGCCATGTCGACGAGTTCCTGATAGAGCTAAATCTTTGAGCAACCCAATAGATGAAAAAACCCTAAACCCGTCTTTAAATAAATCAACTCGTAAATCCTTCCCAAGAATCAAAGGAACAAACATCTCGTAAAGGCAACAATAAAGGCACTTAAAATCAGTAATCAAAAAGTGAGGGCATGGAAGATGGTCGACGACAAGAGAGATGATCGGTGGCAATGGATGTAGGAATCTGGTCCCTTTTTTATTTACAAGGATTAACGAAACCATGTTATATTAAACTCGGTGAAAAATGGTTAAATGTGTAAATCGTAAGTGGGAATTAAAACTTGAGCATGTTAACGTTGCTAACAATAATTGAATGTTTAGTAGTGCATGAGAATATTGTTGTGAGGTGTTTGCCTTATGTTTTGGTTTAGTTTTGCATCTTTTGTTCGGGTTTTCACCCAGCGATGACCACTCGAGCGGTGGGGAGCTCGCTCGAGCGGACAGGTGGCAGAGAGTTCGGGTAAGTGGTGGCTGCTCGAGCGGCGACGGGTCCGCTTGAGCAGATTGTCGGCAAACAGACTTTTAAGTCGCAGGTTAGCCTTTTTTCTCTCATTCCTTTCTTTCCTCTATCTCTCTCTCTCTAGAATAGAAGTTGAGACCTAGGGTTGGGTTTGGAGGGTTCTTGGAGCTCTTTTTGCCACTTTTGAGGTGATTCCTTGTTTCTCTCTTGGTCGAATACCTGTTGGAGGCTCGAGCTTGGCTTTGGAAGGCTTGCTTCTCGCCATTCAGTTGGAATTTCTTGTGATTGGAGCTTGCTTAAGTGGTTTTCTTGGTGTTAGAGCTTTACAAATGTAGGATCTATGACTATCCTTGAATATCTATATGATATGAGTTGTGTTTTTGATTATATGAACATAAATGTATGAAAATGGTATTTTCGAAGTCCTCGGTTAGGGTTTGATGTTAAAGGATGTTAAATCTTAGATTTATGGATGGTTTAACATGATTCTATCTTCTTGTTGTCGTTGGATATGATCAGGATTGAAAAATGATGGGTTAGGGTTTGGATTTGAGATTAAAACCATGAAAATTGGGGCTTTTGGGGCTAAGGGACCTATATGATGAAATTGACGTAAATATTGGACAAATTGAGGTTGTATTAACCTATTGTATATATGTCTTACATGAGTTTTTATGATACATGAAGATGGTGGGTGTTGGTTGAGGGTTTTGTGTAAAACCGGTAAATCGTGGATTTGAATCATTTGAAAGGCTAACTTGGGGTGTTGAGCCCTTGTAATTGAATATATGAATTATGGAAAAACATGTGGTGGTTGAGATTAAAACCTTAATGGTGTTGGGTTTGGCGAGGGGAGCTGGGTTGACGGTTGGACTCGTATTGATTGTTAATGGATATGATATAATTAAAGTACCATGTGATCGAATTGAATGATTAAGTTTGCGCACGAGTTGCTTTTTGGTGAAAGACTGAAAACTTGCACAATATAAGGTAGGCCCTTTCATTGGGTTAATTCCCGTAAAAGCGTGCTCTTGGGTGGCCCACCCATCGATGTTTTCGAGATAAACCGAAAATGTGTGCTCTCTGTGTCGGGCTATAGAATGAGTATTTATTCCTCGGGTCTCGTGTGGCCCGATAGCGATAAATACGCCTGGGTCTATAGACGTCGTACAGCTTTAGTACTTAATTAAATCGATGAATGAATTGAGTTGCCAAGCTACTTTTGGATGAAATGAATAGCTATGGATTATGGAACACATTGGGTTGGTTGGGCAATGGTGGGGTGACAGGTCATAATGGTTAGCTCAACTAAGATCATCGAACTTTGAACTATATTCTTTACTTGAAACTAGGTTATTTGACGGGAGCTTGATTTGGGGCAAATAGAATTGGTTTTGGAGAAATTTATATGTTGCATCTCACATAGCCATCCTCACATATCATGCATATGCTCATTGTTAGTCTTTTTCTTACGAGTCTCGACTCATGTTGTTTAACAACATTTCATGTGATAGCGAGAAGAAAGTGTTGGAGTAAGGTGGATGGTTGCGGGACCCTTTTGAGTAGTTGATGGAATTATACATTCTTTGATAGCATCTTTTAAGAAATGAAAGTGTAAATGTAATTCTTGTTTTTTAGCACTTGGTTTAATATTTTTTTGGGTTAGAATACCTGTGTTGTAAGGCCCTAAGGCCATATATTTATGATTCATATGCATGTGAGGGTGCTGGGCTTGCTTGATAGGTTGAATTCCTTGATTTGAATGAAATATTATGATCTCGAAGGTTTGATTTCGGGTTTTTGGATCGAAAGAGATTATTTCATTATCAAATGTATGTTTTACTTCATGATCTTACCTATCTAAAATTATGTTCCAAATATGGGAAAAATAAATGACTTTTTAACACTTAAAATTTTTTTTAGACTTTTGAGTAGTGAGCTCTCAGGTGCCTCACTGCTACCGCTCGAGCGGACTCTGCTTGGTGGCTTTTTATTGAACTTTGTCTTTAAAACGGGGTTTTATGAAATAATTTTGGATTTTTCTTTGGGGGATTAATGAGCTATTTTGGAAGTTTCTTACAAAGGAAAAATTGGTTCTTTTACTCTCATATTTGACAAGAAAATTTGAAGTTTGGTTTCCCTTATCGAGCAGTTTCTTAAATCGGGTTCTTGTTTTTACTATTTTTCTCGAGTTTTTATTATTACAGAATCGGAGCGTTACAATGGAGATGACTGGCGACGCAGGGGGAAAGAAACAAGATGATTGGCGGGGCAAGAGAACAAATGAATGGCGGAGGCAAGGGTGATGGCCGACGGCAAAGGATGAAGGATGAAGGATGAACGACTGGCGGTGGGCGGCTGCACTAGGAAGAATGACTGGCGGAGGTGAATGGTCTAGGGTTTTTGGCGATTGGCATAGGTGAATGGTTGTTAGCGAAGGATGATCGGCGAAAGGTGGTTGGCGGTGAAGGAGAGACGGCTAGGGTTCTGGCGAAGAAAGGACGGCTAGGGTTTCTGGACAGTTTTTTCTTCTTCATATTTTCACTATGATACCAAGCATAATATAACAATTTAATAATTTTGGCTTACTTACAAAGAGGGATAGTCTCCTATTTATATTGACGGGTTAAATTTACAAAAAGAATTAAGAATTTACAATATAGGAAAAAAATAAAATTGAAGATAATATCATAAATTAAGAAATCCTAATTTCCTAAAAGTTATTATTTCCAATACTATTTGAATTTAAAACTTCAAAGTGTTATTTTACTGTGGTGGACATTAATAAAAAACTATATCGTGAAATGCCTAAGGCTCATCATATAGTTTTCTTCTTCATGGAGGGGGATTTAGCTTTAGCAAACTTTCTCCAATTTTGGTCCAAGTTTTATTTTTTATTTTTTTAACTTTCAGATTCCTCTAGTGAAAAGGAATCAGAAAAGTAAGAATTTTTTACCAAAAAATGAAAAAGTCTTAGAAAAGGCGAAAGAAGCCTATTTGGGAAAACTTATCCCAAACTGTGCCTAATTGTGCCTTAACTTAATGCATCTAATGATTCCTAAATTGAGAAAGTGCCTAATTCCTCTTGATTCTTAATTGAAAAGGTGGTGAAAATAACTTTTCATGTGATTGATTTAGTTAGCACAGGTGATGAGAACTCCACAAAGATTCCTAAAATAGGCTGTTGATCTATTCAATATTGAGTTCATTTCTCCTACAAAAACTATTCTAATGCAGCATACAAGCCAATGACCTGGTATTGTTTTTGGGATGAATTAATGTATTGAGAAACAATTCCCATTGTTGAAAGTTACACAAAGATTATGTTGTTTGTGTTGCCAGACCTGTTATCACTTGCTGTTATTTATTTTCCTTTTTCTGCTAGGCAACGAAATTGTATGCTTGGCAACCTTATTTGCATATTTGACATAGTTGATGTTCTTTATGCTAGCAGGGGAGAGTGAATGAGGCTGACCCCGGTGCACACACTATCAAGGCATATGGAGCCACCGTCGCAAGGAAGCACACGCATGACTGGCTTATATTGCTGCTTCTGGTGGTCATTGTGATCATCCTAAATATTATACACCCATTTTACCGTTTTGTTGGGAAGGACATGATGACAGACCTTAAATATCCGATGGAAGCCAATACTGTGCCTCTGTGGTCTGTTCCTGTGAGTTTTTGTCTGTGTCTACGCACATGCCCTTGTGTTTCAATTAATTGAACCATCTCTTCGTTATTTACCAGAATCGATTACTATTTGGGTTTGTATATGTCAATTTTTCTTACATTGGTATGTAACTTAGTGAGATGGATGATATCACTAAATGATCAAGAATAATGATTTCTAAGAAGTAGTTTGATGATCCAACTAGAACAATCTGCTTTTCATCATAAAGGGTGAATTTTTTTTCTAACAATTGACTTTGACTTTAAGACCTTGACGCCAAGAGTATTAACAATAAAAAAGAGACACAACAGGCAATTCTTTGCAAACTTAAAAAGTTTTAACGGGAATTGATTTTAAAATATTACTTTATATGTAAAGACTTAATTATATTATAAATTTATTTTCAACTATTGACACCATAATAGATCCTCTCTAAAATTTGGAAAATACCAAACAAAAT
>JAOTRH010150983.1:0-13284 GCA_034768845.1 Heliamphora exappendiculata | reverse complement strand
GGCCAATCCAATTGTAATTGATCCAGCTATTGAAATCTGAATTTTCATGGCCAATGAAATTCACAGATTCCAACATTCAAAACTTTTGGGTATGGATAATTCTTTTACAAGTATGTGAATAGGACATTTACCCTAATTTCTCTAAAATAAATTAGGTTAGTTTATTGCCTTTTTTTCAAGAAAAGTTGCCTCATGTCCTCAGCATACATTTTTTTTTTCACAAGTGAAAGTCGTGATCCTTCCTTCAACAACAATGAATCCATCAAACAGTTAAAATAGTAATTTTTTTTAGAAACAGGTCATATTTGAAAAACTTGTATTTCGTTAGTCTTATCTACTTTTTCAATATTCATTATGTCCTATTTTTTTAAAATTAATTTTCATTTAAACAAATATGCCTTAATTGATCTCGGCTAGGCCTTTTCATCCAGAACTCCAACTGCTTCTGCATCGCCGTCAACTCATTAGGGTTCTTCATCGAGAACTCCTCTAACTGGCCGTGATCAACGCCGATGCCAACAGCCAAGCTCAACGACGACGGCAATGGCCATGATCTCAATGAAACCATTGGAGCTCATTGATCCATTTATCTCTGACGGGGCGGTGGAGCTTCTAAACTAGAACAGTGAGTTGGGAATGGAAAGAACGGAGGGGGGAGAGGACACCACCACCAACCATCGACTTATCAGATCCGGTGCTTTCGCCACACTAGAGTCATCCTCGCCCTCTGACGATGTCTCCGTTGCACGAGCACTCAACGGTGGAACTAATATCGTATGATCAACGTCTGCAGCAATTAACGACAACGACAACGACCAATCTCAACAATGACTTAATCATTATCCTTCGATCAATGAAGCTTACCATTGAGATTTTGTGATGCCCCGTCCTCCAAGCACGTCGGGGCATACATAAGTATAGATAAGGAGATATTCTAACCATTCATTCATATTTAAATATTATAAATATTATATCATTAAGAGTTCAGAACTTTTTATAAGTACATAACGATTACAGTTTCACAAGAAAATTTAACAAAAATTATAATATGCCCGTGAAAACTGAACCAAAAAAACAAAATGTAAAAATTCAATTCTTCAACTAGCATTGTCGGGGTCTGCGGGCTCCTACCACGCACTCAGTTCTTCAATTTCGTTTTCTTTCTCGGGGGTAACTTTTCCAAATGAACTCATTATACTCACCTGTGGCACGAATGCCATGAGCCAAAGCTCAAAAATAAATTTCTTAAACCGTTTAACAAACTCACTACAAAATATCTTACAATACATATCGTATAACACTTAATACAATTTAAGGCTAAAGAGACAGACAAATTTGATAATTACGCCCACACATGCATATATAAGAACAAGTATACATGTGCGTGATACAAATAAATGCGATGTAAGTACCCAACCCGACTTGTATTCAGAAATAAAAACAGGAATTCCACTTTAAAACTTATTTCTATTGCTTGTATGGACTTATTATCATTGTTGCCTCGGGGACTTATTGTCATTGCCGTGATGAGACTTGTTGTCATTGTTGCCTCGAGAATTTATTATCATTGACGTGATGAGACTTTAGGTTATTGCCACCTCGAAACTTATTGTCAATGCTGTGATGAGATTTTATGTTATTGCCTCCTCAGGAAATTATTGTCATTACCGTGATGGGACTTTATATTATTGTCGCCTCAGGGACTTATTGTCAATACCGTAATGGGATTTTAAAAGGTTACCCACATTAAAATTAGGATGCTCATTTGGTACCAACCCAAAATCTAAATTACCAAACTAGAGTTCTAGTGACGAACCCATGGTGCCCAATAGTATTCATAAATAATAAATCTTTTTTTTAACACAAGAGACACACCCGAGATGCTCAGAGGGAATGTATCCCAAAATAGTTACAAAAATGGCTACCATTTTGTGCAAGAAAATGCATAAAATATTAATTTTGTATGTTTTTTAGTATCTTAATCTACTAAAATCTATTATATTAATGTGTTTATAATTAATTTAGTCTTTTTATGATTTATCATAATTTTATAGCAATTAATTAAATAGGTATAGGCTTTTAAGTCAATTTAAGCTAATTTGACAAGAAATGACTTTTTGACTTATTTATTGTGTGAAAATTTTAAATAATAATTTGTTTGCTTTTGTCAACCTATATTATTATATTATTATGTATATTACTTGTATAAAAAGTCTTCGTTCATAATAATACTTAATTTATATATCTTTTTCTTATTTTTTAGCTTAAAAATTGTAAAAAGTTACTTTTGGGGCACAAACTCCAATGTGGCTGGCCACTAAGGGCATTTTTATTATTTTTTAATGTTATTTTGTCTTTTGTTACTTAATTGTATTTAAATATCTTATTTATGTCTGTATGTCAATTTTTAAAATTTTAAAACTTTTTGTTATACAAGAGGTAAAATGGTCATTTTACCTTAATTTTAAAAATTTTTATTTTTAATGTAATATTTCGTGTTATTTACTTAATTTAGGATGTTATGAGTCATCTCGGAATATTAGAGTTTTACTTCTGAGCATTTGATTTCTTTAGGATTTTCGGATCGAATTAAGATTTTCAGACTTTAGTGACCTAAGATCTTATCGGCTTACCGTCGCTAATGCTAGAGTCTGGGCTAGATCCCTACACGGGTCGTTATAAACTGAGTTGTTACAATTAGGGTCTGTACCGGGGTGTTACAGATTTGACGAAATCTAAAGACGAAAACAACACTCCGATCGAATTGGCATTTTGCTTTCTTCTTCGTTCTGGTCACATCTGCTTCTAAATCCATCCCATTGTTATACGGGACTGTCCCGTAAATTATATTTCTTGATGGATTGAATCTAGTTCGACCCAGCCAACCAATGATCCAAGCACCTGCACAATGAGTAAACATGAGCTAGCCAGCGGCAACACGCCGAAAGCCACTCTGAAGTCAGAAAGTGTTTAAGAGGAGGAATGTTTTAAGAGAGTAATTTTGATAGAGTTTTTGCTAGAAAATATTATTGTGCATACCTTTAACTTTCTAAACCCTTCTCTTTTATAGAAAAGAAATTTCTTGTCTCTCTTCAACTCTCATGATAACATGTTGCCATTCGCACCCCCTGCAAAATGGCTCTGTCAATCCTGCACACACAAGCGGCGCCCGCATGGTTAATAAGCCTAACCCGGTATTTTCATCATAAATGTCATTACCTCAGCTTGTACCTCGAGCCGAGCTCCTTATATGATTTTGACCATCTCAGCCACATCACAATCGATGATGGATGTTCCCTATCTAATCGCATTAAATATTATATGATAGGGTATAGTCACATTAAATGCTATTAGATACCGGTCAAATCTCATTTAATGCTCTCAGACCAAGATGGCATTGTCCTAATATTTGAGCTGTTCGGCCGTTTATTGATAACTCAATCAACCTCGAGTAAAGTGAACATGTGGTCAAGCTCTCACAGAACTCTCGTTTTGATCTTGACCTATGCCCAATCTCAGACCCGATGGGTTGGGGTGAGTTCAATTTGTCCCCCTTTATTTGCCCCTCAGCTCTCTTCTTGCTCGGCATGAAGGAGAGTTGACTCTTCATGCCCTTCATTGATCAGGCACGTTCATGTGACAATAGCAAGTACCTCGGCCACTCCACTCGGTTCGTCTTTCGTCTCCTTTAATGCGCACAACCGGTTATTAAAGATTTCACACGCTCTGCCACGTGCCGTCGTTTGATTGGAGCCCTCTGGAAATTCACGCCTTCCTGAGGTTGGGGAGGTGTCCTTTTGTAGGCTCAATGTGACGGTTGGCAAGCGTGGCTTAAATGCCTCTGTTTGTGTGTATAAAAGAGGGAAAAAACTCTTTTTTTCCATTCCTTTCCTTCGCACTTTTCATTCCAACCCCTATTTTCACCTATCCCTTTTTCACTCCAATCTTCTCCGACAAGCAATTTTTTGGCGGACTGTCATCAAGACATTTACTTTCATTCCCTCGCCGCCATTGGAGCGACCCCCACCACCGTGATTCAACACTCTTTGGCCTCCATTTATGTAAGTTTTCTTCCACTCTAAGTAGTCAATCCTCCCAGATTCATTTTGATTCCCCTCTTCACACCTATTTTTGTTTGCGTTGCTTTTTCACTAAGGTAGAAAAAAGGAGTTGATTCTTGAGTTTCCCTCCCTTTCTTTCTTCTTCTTCTTCTCTTTTTTTTTTTATTTTTTTCTGTTACTGTTTTCTACCCATTTCCTAGGTCAAGATCATGTTCAACCCTCTTTCTTTTCTTCCCTAGCCCCCCCTTTTTTTTATTTTACCAGTTCTCCATCGCATCTCACCCTTCTTTGCAATGGGAAAGTTCACAGAAGAAGTTGATACCCCCGAGGCTTTAGAAGTCTTTCGAGCCAAGTATCGCTACCCCCCCTCTGTCACGATTTGTTATTCTGACGCCGAAATTTGGGATTTTTGTTTCAAAATAAAGAATTTCAAGAAATATTTAAAAAATATTTTAACACCTTAAAAACTAAATTTCAAAAACTTTTTTTGTTGAAAATGGAGTTGTCACTTGATTTTTGAGAAAAATAAAAGAAAATACAAAAATAGGCTACTGATCTTTAAACCGTTAATCAGATAAAACAAGAGTCTGGAGCCTAAGGTACGAATTAGAGAATGTGTTAGGCACCCCGTTCGTCCAACCGTGAGGTTGGCCTCTACTAATCTTCATTAGTTCTTAATTAGATTTCTTAAATGCATGCAAGTACAGAAAATGGGACAAAGAGAGAACATTCAAAATCAAATAAGAAAAATACATAACATATGTATATAGAACGCCAAATAAAACAAGTATAAAAAAAATCATAAATCCTACGGTATATAATTTCTAACTAAAAGATATATAGAGCAAACACGCATTCAATATCACCAAAATTAGCATGAATCAAATAAAAGAACAAAAATATGGTAAAAAGTCATTAAATAGCATGAATCAAATAAAAGAACAAAAATATGGTAAAAAGTCATTAAATTCAAATCATACCAAGGAATGAACATGAATTTGCTAATAATATCATCAAATAACTAAAATTACTCTAAATATGGTTTATACAAAAGAATGCTCAAACACTTAATCAAAAGAAAAGAAAACAAAAGAAAATTTACAAAAAGAAGATTAAACCCAAAATTAAAAGGCTTTTTGAGGAAAATAAAAGAAAATGCTACTAAACTAAAATCGAATATTAGAATTATAACAAAAGAAAAAGAAAGGAACCTATGGTTTTATATGAAAACCAGACAAAATAATGAAAAGGTGAAAGAAGTGCTAAAATAAAGAAATTGTGTGGATTTTGATGTTAAACAAAAGAAAAAGAAAAGAAAAACAAGAAATACTAATAAAAGAAAAAGAAATTAAGCTAAGGAAACATAACAATTAAAAACAATGACTATTACATAGTGATAAAATAGCCATTTAACTAAATAATATAAAATATGGGTGTATTGTCGATAATTACAACCATATGAATGTAAGTACATTGATTATAACAATAATAACACTGTAAGTTGAAATTGCCAAATATATTAGTATTATTTTAATGAATTAACGTGTTATATGTAAATGTGCAATGCGAATAAAATTAACAAAATAAATTTTGATTTATAACACGAGTTTAACTATTTTAGCCTAATCTAAACATGTTTAGCATAAATCAAAATTCATAATCTAATTAAATAAAGCAGGATAATTGAATTAACTATCCAAGTGGTACTAGTAAAGCATGTGGAATAAAAGGCTAAAACTAACCCAGTCACTTAAGAGAGAGGAAATTGAGATAAAAAGACTGGAGATCCAAACAGAATATCTGGATCACAAGTGAATCCTCAAGTCGGACAATGGTGATCAGTAGTCTAATCCTCAAGCAATGATCCAATCCAAGTGTAGGTGAGTCAGGGTCCAGCAGAGTTTCAATATTGATGGTCAGTCTCTCGATACTTCGGCAGAGTGTCGGCATCAATACTTGTACCCTCTTGGTACTTCGGCAGAGTACCGCTCACTCTAAATTATGTTCTAAAAATGTACTAGGGGTATGGTATTTATAGAGTTCTTCAACTAATTAATGGTTGACACGTTTTGGGGCACGTCAGGCCATTTAGAGTTGGCAGTCGCCAGGTATGGAGTGGGCGGTCACCACAAAAATCAAGTTCACAGGGGTATCTTATGGCAGTCGCCACAATTAAGTTGGCGACTCCATGGTTCAAATGTGGCGGTCGTCAGCTTGGCTAGGGATTCCAAGAGGTTCTTATGCAGGTCGCCACGATCAAAGTTGGTGGTCCCACAGTTCAAAATTGGCGGTTCAAGGTGATTTCACTAGTTTGAAGGTTTTGATCATTGGATTCAAATCACTGAGCTTTGATCATCTTCCGAGGATTGTTCATAAGCACCATTTCACTTATTTTTATCATTGGATTCACTCGGATCAACCTAAGATTGGCGAGGTCAAATTAGGGTGTCTACAGTTATTACAATACGTCTAATCAGGAGGAGATGATAAGGAGAAGGGAAAATGAGATAGCCTTCCCCATAACCTCTGTTGTGGAGGCTGAGGTTCGATTCCCCGTGGACCCCCTCTTTAGGGAGATGCTCGGCAATTGCCACTTGATGCCCTACTAAGTCTCCATAAATTTCATTCAGGTTATCATGTGGCCGACCTAAACCGACGATATGATTTAAATCTTGGCATCCCCAAAATATTCCATTACTACACCATCACCCACTAGGAATAAACATTTTACCTTCACCAAAGGAGTAGGAGCCTTGCGTTGGTGCATCATCTTCCCGAATTCGACAAACATTGTGACAATTTCATCTTGGTAGGTGGGAATTTCGAGTTTCAGCCCGAGCATGCTGAACACTTGGGCCGACGTGTGCCTCGAGTAGCCGATAAACTAGGTTTTCTCTTGCCCCTACACTTGTTCTTTATTTCTTCATATTAAATTGCATGTTTTATTGCCATTCTAATGCTGCCTTCTCCCCTTTTTCTCTCTTCTCTTTTTTTTTTTGATTTTAATCTTCAGTAGAACCTTCATTCATTGATATTGAAAGTTTAGGAAATACAAAGTACCTAATGAAAAAATCTTTATGTTGGCCAAGTTTCATGGCCTAAGGATCTCTTTTCCGTCTATGTCCTTCAGATAGTAAGCTTCGGGGACCACTACTGTCCTGACTTTATATGGTCCTTTCCAGTTCGGCCCCAGTTTTTCATCCCCCAGTACTTTGGTGTTGTCCATGACTTTTCTCAAGACTAAATCCCCTAGGTGGAACTCCTTGGGTTTAACCTTCCTGTTGTAATCCCGACTCATTTCTTACTGGTAGGACTTGATCTGAGGCAGTGCTTCTTCCCTCCGTTCCTCAATTAAGTCCACGTCTTTGGCCAAAAGTTGCCTATTTTGCCTGATATCAAATTCATCGGTTCTCATGGTAGAGAGGCCAATCTCGAGTGAAATGACTGCCTCAGTGCTATAGGCCCTGGAATAATGAGTTTCCATAGTAGATCGGCGTGGTGTGGTTCGATAAGCCCATAAGACGTGTGGGAACTCGTCCACCCATCTCCCCTTTGTCTTTTTAAGCCTTTTCTTCTTCCTAAGATGATTTTGTTCAAGGCCTCTACTTAACCGTTGCACTAGAGGTATACTGGGGTAGAATTATAAAACTCTATTTTTAGTTCATCACAGAATTATCAGAACACTCTACCGTCGAATTGAGTGTTGCTACCCGAGATGAGAGAGCGGGGGATGTCGAACCTTGTTATAATATTTTTCCAGACGAATTTCTTCATGTCTGAATTTCTAATATTGGCAAGCGGTACGGCTTCGATCCAATTAGTGAATCAGTTCGTTACTGCTACAAGAAAATTTTAACTTTCAACTGCCTTGGGGAATGGGCCAATGATATCCAGTTCCCATTGTACGAACGGCCACAGGCTAGTTAAGGGGTTTAATTTCCCTACTAGCTGGTGGATGAAAGGGGAGAAGAATTGCCCAGTGGATAAGGGATTGTTCCCCTGCATGGCTGCCACATATCCCATCATGGATTTCATAAATGAGGCCTTCCACCATACTGGGATGTACGCATAAAAGATAGGGTCCTGTGTACGAACGACGGTATAATTTGTCAGTTTGAGAGAGCAAAAAAAGAGCCGATTTCGACCTTATTTTATTCGCTTCCCTCTTCTCCTTTGGCAGAGTGTCGTCTTTCATAAACGAGACGATGGGATCAATCCAGGATGAAGCTAGCTCGGCCAAAAATACCTTTTGCTGCTCAGCTTGCGCGGTGTCGCCTATACTCAATCTTAAAAGGAGTTGCACCACTTATGTCCTCTCCTGGTCTACAGTCGTAGCCAATGCAAGACTAGCCAATGTGTCCATATAGCCATTGTTTTCTTGGCCTATCCACTCAACTTTGATCAATGAAAATCTCATTAGACTCTCCGTAACTTTTTCGAGATACTTGGCCATCCGGTCATCTCGTGCCTCATACTCTCCTTTTAGTTGGTTGACACCCAGTTGAGAGTCACTAAACACTTCTAAGTTTGTAATGCCAAGTTTTGATGCCATTTCAAGACCTGCTAGCAGTGCCTTATACTCAGCCTCGTTATTTAAAGCGTTAAAGCCAAGTCTCAAAACTTGCTCCAATACTAAACCATCTAGGAAAGTAAGAACTATCCCCACTCCTAATCCTTTACTATTGGATGCCCATCTACGTGCAACTTCTGAAGCCCTCTTGAGCTCGGTAGAAGGGCGAGATCGTCCACTTCCTCTTCTTCAATTCTTAGGGCGTTCCAGGAAAACTCGGCCATAAAATCAGTCAACACTTATGCCTTGATAGTCGTTCTAGGTCTGAAGCTAATGTCATGCTCTCCTAGTTTGACGACACATTTGGTCATTCTTTCTGTTAGGTATGTTTTCGAGAACATGGCCTTCAATGAATACTTGGTGAACACTATAATAGTATGTGCCTGAAAATAGTGTTGTAGTTTTCGTGACGCGATAACTAGCAAGTAAGCTAGGTTTTCCAGTGGCAAGTACCTTGTGTCTAATCTAGTCAGAGTATAGTCGACATAATAAGCTGGCACTTGTTGCTTGGCCTCTTCCTTGACGAGCACTGCACTAACGATATGCAAGGAGACTGCCAGATATAGATACAACACCTCTCCATCTTTTGGGGTGGAAAGCAACGACATAGAGGATAAGTATGTTTTTAGTGTCAGAAAGAACGGTCTTCATTTGTAAGGCGCGCGGCTTATAAATTTATTTAGGGTTGCAGTCATTCCCGTCAATCTTTGTACTTCCTTGATTATGTACGGCGTTCATACTTCTAGTATGGCCTTGATTTGGTCTAAACATGCTTCAATCCCTCGGTTTGTGACTAGGAAACTGAGGAATTTTTCCAAACCAAGCCCGAACGCGCACTTAGCTGCATTATGACGGAGACGATAGGTCTTGAGATTGTCAAAAACTTCTTACAGGTTGGCCATATGGTCTTCTTTCCTCTTGGACTTTATCACCATATCATCTATGTAAGCTTCCATCGTCCTCCCGAGCACTTTCCCAAACATCTTCGTGACCATCCTCTAGAAGGTTACCCCAGTGTTCTTGAGGCTGAACGACATGACTTTGTAGCAATAAGTACCTCGCGGGGTAATGAACGAAGTTTTCTCTTGATCCAGGCCGAACATGGCACTCTGATGACAGCCCCGATATGCATCTAGGAAACTCATGCACTGGTATCCCACTATCAAGTCTACGAGAAGGTCAATTTTTTAGAGGGAAAAACTGTCCTTCGAACAAGTTTTGTTTAGATTCGTGAAATCCACGCACACCCTCCACGTATTGTTCTTCTTCTTTACCACCACCGTATTGGATAGCCACTTTGGGTACTGAACTTCTCTTATTGCCCCAGCTTCTAATAATTTTCCTACTTCTTTGGCCACGGCCACGGCCTCGGTATAGTGCAACACCGAGCGCCGACCTTTTTTCTTTACAAATTTGAACGTGGCGTCAGCGTTTAGTCTGTGACAGATGTACGTGGGATCGACCCCTGACATCTCATACGGGGCCCAAGAAAATACCTAAATGTTCTGCTATAACAGTTGAAGTAAATCACCTTTCTCCTGCTCGGTCATGGTTGAACCGAGCAAGAAGAATCTCTCCGTATCGCCGGGAGTGATCATTATCACATCGAGCTCTTCCACAATTTTGTCCTTGGCATCTCCTCGGACGTCTTCTAAGACGGGCTGGTCATCTATTTCGACTACCTTCACCCCTTCAGCTAGAACTTCGATTTTGAGGGTCGCCACGAAGCAGTGTTTGAAAGCGGCTTGATCCCCATAGATGATTTCTATTCCTTCAACGGTAGAAAATTTCAGCATTTTGTGGTACGTGGAGGGGACTATCTTTAGTTCGTGTAACCAAGTTCGCCCCATAATGGCGTTGTAGGCTGAGGGCACATCAACCACCAAAAAGTTGGTCATAACCTTGATTATTCCTGCCTTTATTGGAATGGTGACCCTTCCTAAAGACCAAACTAGCTGCGAGTTGAACCCAACGAGGGGGGTGCGAGATAGCATTAGGTCTCAACCGCTGAGGTCGAGTTTTTTTGAGGAGAACGTAGTATATGATTTTGACTGAACTGCCCTGATCGATTAACACTCATTTAACTTCAAAATTCAAAAGGCTAAGAGATATTACCAATGTGTCACTATGGGGGTGGTGTACTCACTCACAGTCTTCCTCGGAGAACGAAATTTGGCCTCTGTGTGCTTTTGATCTCAGCCTTTTCCTATGTGCCACCTGCACTTTCATCACTTCAGCTATGTGTCTAATCATTCTCATTTGCCATTGAATAGAGTTCCCTTGTTCTTCCCCTATTACTCCGTGAATTACACTGATAATTCAGTGATGCACCTACCTAGTCGATGGTTCTATCCTCTAGATGCTTTTTGAAGGCGTGGCAGTCCTCCGTTCTGTGGCTCCTTTCCCTATGGTAGGAGCGCCTCTACCTGATTCCATTTTCTATTGCTAGTTGAATTACTAAGTCCGACAATCTGGAGGGCCACAGGAAATACGACATATCCTTAATCTGGGGTAAGATTTTTTGGATGGACTCCTTGAATATTTCATTCACAGCTTTTCTTCCTCGGAGGTCGGCACCTAACCTAATGGGCGTGCTTGGGTGCTCGGCCCTTACTCCCTTGCCTGCGCGTCCAAGACTTTATCTCCTTGCCTTTGTTGCGTTGTGTCTTCTCAGCCTTTCAGGGCTCAACCTCTACTCTCTCGACCTCACTTCGGCATTGGCTCTTCCTATATCTTCTTCTATGCCTATATACTGCTCCACCCAGCTCATCAGGCCAGAGATGTCTAGTGGTGGCTTTTTAATAAGGAAGGATATCAATTTTCCTTCCAGTTGAAGCCCATGCTTGAAGGAGGCCACGGCCAATTCTTCGTTACAGTTCTCAACATCATTATACACTTCCCAGTATGTCCTTGTATAATCTCACAGAAACTCCTACTTCACCCTCCGTAGCGCCATGAGTGAGTCGATCTCTTTTAGGATCTTTGTGTTAGTGAAGAAGCTAGATACAAATCCCTTTGTCAGGTCCCTCTAGCTCACTATCGACTAAAGCGGTAAACAGTCGAACCATTTCAGCCCGACCTCGCCCAAACTGGACGAAAATACCTTGCACATGAGAGCATCGTTTCTGCTCCACAACGTCTTCATCTGCATGTAATGGCTGATGTGCGTGTGCGAGTCATAATGCCTGTCATATGACTTGAACCTCGGCACCAAGAAACTTCTAGGGGGATCAGCTCTATCTATGTGCTCGGCAAATGGTGCGGTAATCATCCTCTCTCATGCACTATTTGGCTCGGCCATGGTGTAATATGCTGATTGCAATTCTTCTTCCTCTGTGGTGGGTCTTTATTCCGCTTGGATTTCCTTAGAGGGTATCTGCTTCCCTCTGTGCTCGAATCCCCCATTTGCTTGGTGAACTCCTTGAGAATTTGTCCTAACTTCAGGTTGACTTCGTCTCCCTTGTTGCCTTGCAATACCGATGACTTAGGCTCGGTATGGGAACTCCCCATTTGGACTTAGGGATCCCGATCTTGGTTCTTCAAGGAAGAACGAAGCCTCAGGATTTCCTGTCCCATTACTTGGAGCGTCGACTCCTTAGCGAGGTCACGCTCAAGGGTTCTCACTATCTCATGAGCAGGCCTCTTCTCCTCCCTCATTTGCACTTTGCACCTTTCTATAGAACCTAGCGAAGCATGTTCGTAAAGAATGGTGGGTACCTTTGAAGGTGTCATCGTTGGCGGTTTTCAATCTGTCAAATGGAATCTCACAGACGACGCCAAATGTACGGGAGTACCCCGTAAATTATATTTGTTGATGGATTGAATCTAGTTTGACCCAGCCAACCAATGATCCAAGCACCTGCACAGTGAGTAAACGTGAACTAACCGGCGGTAACTCGCCGGAAGCCACTCCGATGACGAAATCAAAAAGTGTTTAAGAGGAGAAATATGTTAAGAGGAATATGTAAAGAGCGTAATTTTCACAGAGTTTTTGCTATGAAAATATTATTATGCAAACTTTTAACTTTCTAAACCATTGTTTTTTATAGAAAGGAAATTTCTTCTCTCTCTTCAACTCTCATGATGACCTCCTGTCATTCGCGCCCCTGCAAAACGGCTTTGTCAGTCCTGCACACGTAAATGGTGTCTGCAGGGTTGATAGGCCTAACCCGGTCTTTTAGTCATAAATGCCATCACCTCGACTTACAGCCCGAGCCGAGCTCCTTATATGATTTTGACCATCTCAGTCAGATCACACTTGATGGCGGATGTCCCCTATCCAATCACATTAAATGATGTACGACACGGGTCTGATCGCATTAAATGTTGCACGATACCAATTAAATCTCATTTAATGCCCTTAGACCACGATGACATCGTCCCAGTATTCAAGTTATTCGACGGTTTATTGATTGGTCGGTCAGCCTCGAGTAAAGTGACCGCAGGGCCGAGCTCTCACAGAATTCGCGTTTTGATCTTGACCCAAGCCCAATCTCAAACCCGATGGGTCAGGGCGAATTCGATTTGTCCCCCTTCAATTATTAATCACCCAAATCCTCCTCAATGATTTTCTCAATCTTACTTCTCCATTTAATTTTCTTTTTTTTGATTCTTTTAACTTGAACTTAATCATTATCCCCAGGTTATTCTATC
>JAOTRH010150972.1:0-13285 GCA_034768845.1 Heliamphora exappendiculata | reverse complement strand
ATTATTTGAAATCAGAATCAAATCATTCACAAAAAAAATCGAACCAAACCATACAGTTTGGATCAGTCGGGATCGATTTAACGGTTTCAACGATTTTTTGTACACCCCTATTAAAAACACCAAATTCATTATATAAAGAGATCCAAAGAAATACCACCTTGAGTTATGGGCTCACTCTAAATTAAGAGATAATTTTAAATTGAAAATCTATCATTACCGAAGACAATTACTGAAATAAACGACCAAAATTAATTATCGGCATTTTTCCTACCATTTTTAAATTTTAAAATTTTCTATCACGTATTCACGTTCAGACTTTAATATATCTAATGTTTACTAAATGACAAATTGGTAACTAGTTAATTGTTTGTTTATATGAGAAATTTTTTATATATATTTTTTAATTTTATTATTCTTAATTTAAAATAAAATGAGTAATTTAAACTTTTCATACACACTTTTTAATTTTCTTTTCTCTTTCTCTCTCTCTCTCCTCTTTCAATTCGGTGATAACACTCTTTTTCGGTGCCCCCATTAAATTGATGATTCATAAAGATAAATAAAATAATCAAGAGTTACAATTAAAATCCGGAGAATCTAGTAAAAAATATAACCATCAAATATATGAGAGTATTCTTAGTATTTAGGGTATAAAAAATTTCTCATACCTTTTTTTTTTATTATTATTAATTTTAAAATAAATGTACAACTTGTAAAAAATGTAAACTATTTCAAATATAAGAAATTTTTCATATTTATTTTTTAAATTTTTTTATTCTTAATTTTAAATAAAAAGAGCAACTTATAAAAAAATAAAAATTATTTTAAGTATGAGAAAACTTCTCATATTTACTTTTCTTAATTCTTTATTATTAATTTTAAATTAGATGAATAATTTGTAAAAAATGTGAACTATTTCAATTATATAAGAAATTTTTTATACTTATTTTTTTAAAAAAAAAATTTAATCTTAGTTTGAATGAAATGAACAACTTATAAAAAAATGAGAACTATATCAAGTATGAAATTTTTTTCATATATTTAATGTATAAAAAAGAAAAATTATTTTATTTGAACAAAAAATCTAAAAAGCTAATTTTTTCTTAATGAATGAATTTGAAAAAAATAATTTAAAATTTAATAAATTATAATTATTTATTTATTACAAATATTATTTATCTAATATGGTGACGATAAATTTTACGATAAAAATATAATAGCTCATTTTTATTATGTGATTACAAAATAAAAAATAATTTAAATTATATAAATTATAATTATTTATTTATTAAAAATATTAAGCAACATTGCTAACTTAGTACTCTAAGTGTGTCTAATAAATTTTCTTCCGTCGTCCTTTATCTGATGTGATGGTAGTATTTAGCACACCGAAGTGCATGATTTTGTGCCAAAACGGTCATGTCTGTCATCCCTCGTGTGAATCAAACATTCTCGGTGTCTTGCCAAATTATGTCTGAATTTACAATTTCTCTTACTTAGTGACTGTTTGGAATGTAAAATTAAGTTTTTACGTGGTTTTAACTTTAAGAATGATAAATTGTTGGAATTAATATTGTTTAACAAATATGTTAAACACTATCACTTTAAAGTTTGATTTTTTTTTTTTATTATAAAAACTTAACTTTTTTTTTTTTTTTTTTTGAATATCAGACAAATACTTAATGGATTCATTTAGTTGAATATTATTTTTATACGATTAGTGTATTTTAATTATTAACACTTAAAATATTATAATATATTATTAGTATAATATTTTTATATCGAAAGTTGTTTGATGAAAATAAGATAATTTAAGTATAAATAATATGTTATTTAGTTTGATATAATTAAATAAAATTATTATATTACAAAGAAGCAAAATAATAATAAACCCAAATAAAAGAATATATGATGGAGATTATTCACACATGGTCCAATCTTACTCCCCTTCGCCCTCAAACGAGCAATGCCAATACTGCAATAAATTCAGCCATTTATAACAAATCACTTCGTCTCAAAATGTATGCATTTAGTACAATTAGAGACATAAATGAGTATTTATGACTTTAGTCATGATAGGGTTATCATAGAAAGTATTTGGTGACCAAAAATTTATTTCTTTACATAAATTCATAACTAAATATTTGACATTTGCATGACAAAACATTTCATTAATAATAAAATAAAATCATCGTAATTAATATTTCATCACAAAAATTAAAACACATTTTACACAAAATAATTAGGTGACAAAAATGTTCTCACAAAATAAATACAAAATGATAAAATAAAATCATCACAAAATTAAAATACATTCTACACGAAATGATTAGATGGCAAAATAAATACAAATTGTGATGATATTATTTTGTCACAAATTACTAAGGAAAACAAACTCTTCAAATCACAGTCAAATTTCAATCCTGCGATTAATTTATAGGTTAAAAACACCCCACACTCCCACTAGACCACTACGCCGCTATTTGATTATTAAAATAAATAAATTATACTTATCATTTACAATTTGGCTTCAATGAAAATATTTTAAATTTTAAGTAAAAACTCGTTGGTTTGAGTTGTTGATCCTATCGCTTAGAAGACAACAATCAAATAGAGAAAAATCTTGATTTTGTCTTACTAAAAATTTATGATTGACTTTTATATTCAAGAGTTTACTTAATAAGCTTGATTTCTTTTGCTACTTGTCATATATAATTTTTGAAATGTAGATAATTAAACTTTTCTTATACTAAGCTCCTTTAGTCATAAAATTAGCAAAATATTATTTTGTTTGAAAGAAATCAAATTAATAGAATACAAGATTAAAAATATATATATAATTCATAAAAACGTTACAACAATAAAATTGTCAAATTATAAAAGTTTCACTATTCAAATATTTTTTTTGTGCAATTTTATACTAATTTATGTTTTTTATATTTTTTTAATTAGTTCTTGTGCATATACATCACACACCCCTTTCCAATATTCCATTCATAAAACAAAAAATATATATTTTATAACTTTGAATTCGATGTGACATGCAAAAAGAGGATATGTTCAAGTAAATTTTTTCAGAAATTTTTTAAGAAGTTTTGCTTGAAATCATTAATTGATTTAACTCTTTAACAGACAAATTTTTAAAATAACTGTGCAACCTTGACCAATTAAGTATGCTAGATTAAAAATAATTTTTAAAAAATATTTTGAAAACTAAAATTAAAAGTTTTAAATAAAATTAATTTGATTTTTAAGGATTTTCTTTCTAAAATCTTCTATGAAAATTTTTATAATTTTTTTAGAAAATCCAAACATATATCAACGTTTGTTTTTATTAAAATAAGCATTGGTGGCACACGCTATGCATATATAATATTTAATTTATTGTCATTAAAAATAAAAAATCAACTAAAAGTACTACTTAAAATTAGGGTTTCAAAAGAAGAAGAGAGAGAGAGAGAGAGAGAGAGAGAGAGAGAGAGTGCATGCATATTGTAGAGCACTTGGTGTGTCTATCAATGGTGTCCGCCGTGAACACAAACACAAAGCAGAGAAGAAATGTAAAGAACAACAGAGAATAGAAAACTCTGCGAAATGGATTTCCAATTCCCAATCTCTGGCCACTTTCCAATTTCCAATGAAAGATAAGTCTCCAATTTCCAATTTCCTCACCATTCTCAGTACTTGCACCACTCACGCAATCAAAGAAGAAGAAGAGGAAGGCCAAGAATAGAAATAGATATCAATGTTTGTTTTCGTTATAATATCATTATTTTAATGACAAAATATTATCGTCACTAATAATATAATTAATTTTCATAAAAAAAATTTATAATCGTCACAAAATAAATATATGAATTGGTGACGAAATATTATTATCCTTAGTAATTAAGGACAATTTTGTGATGAAAAATAAAATCCATATCGAAAAAAGGTATATTGCGACGAAATATGAACTTCACCAATGATTAAAAATCTTTTTGCAAAAAAAATAAAACTCATCGCAAAATAGATACTTATTGTGACCAAATAATTTTGTCACCAACAATTGAGTAATTTTTTGCGAGAAAAATAAAATTCTTCACAAAAAGAATATGTATTGGTGACAAAATTATAATTTTCTAGCTAAAAGGCCAATTTTAGACATGTGGTTTTGTATTCCGAGCAAATTAACAAACAGTCATGTTAATCACTGTAAATTGGGCGATAGAAAATTTTATTGAGATAAAAAAAATAATATTTATAATTTTTTGAAGATAAAATTTTATCACTTATATATTTATATATATACATTATTTACTTATTTATTGTCTAGTAGGGGGTGATTTGCATTTTACATGAATAAATACAATGTGGAGAGTGTAATTATTTTTTATCCTTTTCTTTTTCTATTTCAACCAATTCATAACTTTTCTTTTTTAATTTCCACTTTTCCCGACGTTTTCTTTCCACTTTTCCCGACGTTTTCTTTCTCCAAAATTTTAAAAGTGTGCTCAATCCAGTTTTTTAAAATTAATAAATGTGTTTATTTAATTTTTTTCACACAGATAATGTTCTGCACGATTTCTAATATATGAATGGTTCAGATCACTTTAGTGGGTCTCCGATGAACGGATAAAAGTATAAGAATTTAAATAATTCTTATTTTCTTAATGACATTTTTTACAAAACAGCCCTTAAAGACCAAGACGTCACTTTTAGGTCGCTGAGAGTTTTCTGTCGAGACGAGTAGACACAGTCAACATGAGTCCATCAAGTCATTTTGTAATACAAAATTTTTACAAATCAGTAAAATATGCAAATTTATTTATAATTTAAAATAAATAATTTGGATAATTTATTTTGATTTATGAATAAATTCATAGTTACATTTTATGAGTTTATAACATAATTATTTATATTAGGGGTCCACACGAGTCGGTTTGATTGAGTTTTGTATTAAATTTAAGATCGAACCAATATTAATTGTTTCTAATATTTTGGACTCATAATCAAACCAATCATTTGGCAGAACTAACCAAATCAATAAAAATTGAGTTTAGTTCGATTTGAAACCACGATTTCGTGTATTTAAAACTTACTCTGCACGCATAGAAAAAATTACTATGTATTAGTTTTAAAAGCTTGAAACAAACAACAAATAAAAATTAGCACCCATATAGTATAATAAATTAAAGTATGAATCAAAATCTTCAAACAATTATTCAACAATCTATTTAGTGAAATAAATTACAAATATCTAACAAAAAAATACAAATAAATAAATCACATATGACAAATGAATAACAATTATTTAATTTAATGACTTTTTTTCTTCTAATTTGTAAAGTTAAGAAAGTTTTTATTTTTTATATATGAATCTCACTATAACTATATATATAATCTAATGGTTAACATTTTTTATTTTTTTATATATGAATCGAGTCTATATAATTCGGTTTAAGGTTGTTTTGTATTAATTTCAGACTAATTCAGAAACTGAACTAATTAATATTATTAATTTAATTTTTTTAGAACTCAAGATTAAGTTAATTACTTGTAAAAAATCAAACTAACTCAATCTATAGAAGTTAGATTGGATCAATTTTTTAATATTTCAAACTTTTTGTACACCCATAATTTATACTAACCATAAGTTCTAAACATTGTTTGGAGTAATTTTTTTGATACTTTTAAAATACTACGTTGGCTCATATACCCAGATTTCAATTTCGGGTCCACCTATTCCTCTTATTTTAAAAAAAAATACTACATTAAAGATATTACATGATATTCTTAATAAATAAAATTTTATCTTACTTTTCACTTATTTGCATAATTAAAACTTTTAAAAACACCTTATAAATAACATTATATAGTATTCTAAAACTCCATAATAATAATAATTACTCCATATATGGATAGCCGGAATTGCATACTTAAGTGGAGAGAATGAGATGTAACTTTCGAGTAGATTTTATAGGGAAGAGAGGAGATGATGATCATGATGATGATGGCGGTGGTGGTGTTAACAGGATTTTTAGAGAGAGAAGTTAGAGGACAGATAGAGAGAACAGGTTGCCTACTTGCAACTTGCAAGTGGGGGCAAAGGACTACAAGTGGTATTTTTGATAGTTAGTGAGTGAGAGATGATAATATATTGGGATGTGGGGGTGTTGTGCTCAAATCCACTACACTCATTGCTGTGGTGTTCAGGTCGTTGGATCACTCATGGCTCATATTATCTAAATCAATTTGGGCATATTTGGATGGAAGAATTGGATTAGTTTTAAAAAATATAATAGTTTATAATTTAGATTTTGTTAATAGAATAATTAATTATGCATTTGTATCGCTAAATTGTTATATATTATTTAGCGAATAAGAGATTATTAATTTTTTATTTATAGTATTAATATATAATATTAAGTCCTTTTAGTATTGTTAGTACTAAATTTTAAATTATTATTTTTTATTATTTAAAAATAAAAAATAATTTTAAAATTTTTATCTCATTCTGTATTAATTCTACTATAACCAAACATGAATAATTTTTTTTTGATATAAACATAATCTATTCTATTTATTTTATAATTCTCCAATATATATATATATATAAAATATATGAAACTCATAATATTATTTATTTATTTATTTATTTTTAATTTTATCTAACATACCAAATAAGTCTTTATATTATAAGATTTATCAAAAAAATTATTAATAAAAATTAACTTAGAAGGGTCTTGTCGTGCCCAATATCGTGAGCCGCATCTAGAAGGGGATGAGCCTTAACTGACAAAGAGTGAGGTTTGATAGGACCGCCTAAAATGACTATCAAAGTCAACTCTAACTCTCCTATATGAGGATACCTCACCAACCTCTCAAGGTATGCAATCTTTTTTTCTTTTTTCTTTTTTTTTTTTTTTTGCTACATAATTTTTTTACACTATTTATGTTACAAAATAAAGTGACCTTATATAATTAGTTATATTTTTTATTTAATGGTTACAATTGTATCAAAAAAATTATTAACAATTTAAAATATAAAAAGTTTAAATTTTTTTTCTCTCTCTATATCTATTTCGAGACATATCAAAAGAAATAAAAAATAATAAAAAAATTTCTTATTTAACATATGTAAGGTTGGAAAACTAAAAAGCTAATTATTAAAATTAATTATTCTTTTATCTTTTTTTATTTTGAGTTTAATTTTTTAAATAATTAGCTTTCTAATTTTTAAAAATAATTATTTTTGTTGTTATTAATTTTTTTGTTAAGAGTATTTAAAAAGAATAATTAATTTTGATTGATTTAAATTATATTAAAAGTATTTTTATACACGAGTTATAACTAGTCTTTAATACAAGGGAAAGGAACTTAGGATCATCTCCAAGCACTCACCATGAGAGTCGAATCCACAACCTCCATGATAGAAAGTTAACGAGATGTTAACATGTTATAATGGCCTTAGCAAAATATGCAATATCAAACACTAAAATTAGGCATCTCTCTCTTTAACATCTTATCTTATTTTTATCTTTTTTCCAAAGACTTAGTTAAGCATTAGAGAGACTTTCTCGTATTTATCCGTAGCACTACGAATCTTCTTGCAAATTAACTAAATCAACGCTAGTTTTCCCCCATTTCACTTGCAACTTTACCAAATCATTTCGTACATACATAAGCTTATGAATATCTTATCATCCTAAGAGTCCGTTTGATTTGAGTTATTTGAAGAGAAATTAAATGAAATGAAATTTCCACCCACCGTAATTACTTGCTTGTTTTACCAAAAAAGAAAGAATTGAAAAAATTTGAGAGAAATATAGAGAAAGCTAGATTTATCTCTTCAAACTCTTTTTTTAAAATCTTTTCAAATTGAAAAAATTTGGAAAGAAAAAATTTTAGGTAATTAGTTACTTTTTATATTATTAAAATTATCCATTTAAAAATAAAATAAATAATAAAAAAAGTAATAAAAAAATATTTTCATAAAATAACTAGTACCTTTTCTTTTATAAAATCTATACAAACAAGAGTGGAGATAAATTATTTTATTTTCTCCCTTATTAATTCAAACAAAAAGAGAGAAAAAATATAATTATTATTTTTTCTTATTAATAATCAAACCGACTGTAATTGTTTGTATACATAAATTTAACATTCTCAATGAATACCGTGATATGAGAAATCCGCATCAGATCAATAAAATTCGAACCGGACCCACGATGCCGCAGCACCGGTTCAACCCAGTCCGAAGTCGACATTATTGGTTTTAATCCCAAGTCGTAACGGTAACAGACGGACTAGTGCCAGGCGACAGTAAAAGCGTCTGGGGTTTGACGGGCTAGCGCCAGGCGGCTAGTAGACCCTCCGTGGTCCCCACACCCGCCCCCCAACTTGACCCTGGTCAGCCACTATTGAACCGGACTGTGCCAGCCTAACTTGCGCCGGGGCAATATTGACGTCCACATACCATGGAAATAGTATCGAAATTTTCTTGGATTTGTGCACTTCGTGCTAGTTTTCTCGTATAACAACTAACACTAATTTGGATACTCTGTCGTATAATTATCGTACAATATATTATTTAAAAATTAATCTACGCTAAATTTAATTATTGATGAGGAGTACTCTTATGAGAGCGATCAAAATGAGAAAATCAATTGACTAGGGAGACTGTCCGATCAAGAAGCTGACCTTTCCCTTGAATATTGAGACTTGAACTTAGCTTTTGTCACAATCAAGCAACAAGCAAATTGGCTAATCGGCCAATTTATCAATCCCAAATGCCCGAGCGATAATGTCAGCAATCAATGATACGGAGTCAATTCTGAAAATCACGTCACTCCAAATTATAAAGAATTACTCCTATCTTTAGCTAATTATATCTGAGATCTGCGCTCATTCTACCGGTATATAATGGGACCTAGATCTTGAAAAACGGTATACAAATATTCACTCACGAAATATTTAAAAAGGCATAATCCTCTCTAATAAGAAAGATTTGGCTTAGGTATCAGAAGATCTTTGACCAACACCTCACCATTATTAAAAATTTCTCACATTTTATAGGATTAAATAGCTCAAGATGAATTGTCTCCCTCATTCTCAATAAAGCAAAGTATATGTAAGAATATTTATCTCTATTTCCTAGTATATATTATATGTCATCTCTTCAAATTATTCTCCTATTTATTTAATCGTTACAAATAATTCTTTAACTTTTATTTTATCGTTCATCACACTTTAAGCAAATATTGGCTCTGTTTGGGTGGTTAGCTTATTTGCTAATAAGCAAATAAGCCAAAATACAAATAAACCAGTATGTTTGTGTGACAATTAGCTTATTTGCTTATTAAGTTTATAAGCCACTTCGTTTGATTTATAAGCCAGCTTATTTAGCTTATTTTGGTTTATAATTTGGCTTATTTTGGCTTATAAGTCAGCTTATTTAGCTTATTAATTTATTTGTTTATTTGCATATTTTTTACTTATTTAGTTACCCAAACGACGTAGCTTATTTATTGGCGTATAAGCCAAATAAGCCATAAGCTATGTTATCCAAACGGGGCCATTATTTAAATAATATTATAGTACATATAATTTCATTATTATCCCATAATATATATATATATAATTCATGTTATTACTTTTTTTTATTTTTTTTTATTAATATTACATAGTATTCTAACCAATTTGCGCGCATGTCGTCTAATTTCTAGAAAACGAATTTCACTGTCACTAACCAAGGATTTAAGTAGCCAAGTCAAAGCCTCATATAAATTAGCTCTACAAAAATTAATAGCAAAGAAGTTTCAAACCTTATTTTTTCTGTTCTTCTTAATCGAATTGCACATAACAACCTTGGCCTCTAAACTTAAAATACATATCATGTGACTAAATTTCCTAAAGAGACTGCCAATATTGTGTTTGGCCAATGCTAGAGTCGATAAGCAAATGGGGTATAAGACCATTCCCATCCAAGTTAGGCACTCCCACTCTCTTTCTCTAAGATTCTATGTTTGTGTCAACAAAAAGAGTTATTACTAAAAAAAGATATTGAATTTTATTCAGTGTATATGTTTAGATTCAAACTTAAATTGAGTCATCTTTTTCACGAATAAACTTTAACTTGAATTGATTTTGCTACATCATATATAGGCATCTTAATTTGGCTAGAACCCTTCTCTGAGAATAATTTCACTCTCTCCACCTCTATATCCACTACAAAATTGTGAGTTGTCTCTGTGTCAATGAGAGTACGAATTAATTTGTCATTGACTCGAAGATATATCCACTAACATGAAGTTTTTGTTAAAGATTTTTCCCTTCTTCCTCTAATCTATAGGCTTTTGTGAGTTGTCTTCAACTCAGTTTGGATACATAGCACGTTCAATTTTACATTTGTGTAATCTTTTAGATAAAAACTATGAATACCTAAAATACTGTAAAAAAATTATTTAAAAATAATGTTAGGATGATCAAATTAATCTAATAATTGAACATATTAAATGATATACAAAATTAATGCATGTTAAATTATATATAATATATACTATATAATTTATATACTAGTTTATAAATATATTCAAATTCTATATACAAAAACGATAACCATTTTACTTCTTTGTAAATACGTTCTCAAATTTATATTCTAGTGTGCATTGAAAAATGTGTCATATGTAATTTTAAGTACTAAAAATAAATTTTAAAGTGTATTTATGTAAAAGATCGGAAATATAAACTTCATTTATATATAGTAGTATATAGATATAGTATACACACACACTATATTTATAGAAAAATGATTTTCACACTATTAGTTTTTGTAAAATTCACTTCTTTTGTTTTCTAGTATATGAATTTACTGTTGGAACAATCTGCAGTGTACTAGAAAGCAAAAAAAAAGAAAAGCAAAAGGATCAACGAGAAATAATAAATTAAACAACGAAAAATTAAAGAATTTATTATAGAAAATTTGACCGAGGTTAGTGTTAGACATAATCTCCTTAAGACAAAACGCCCTCGCTATAGTGATTCGAGTTTGATAATATATGTATCCCAAAATACAAACGATTGGCAATCTATGAGTTCGACAAATCAAAATCTGTGGTTAAACTCTCTCAAAAAATTCTGAATATACAGTAGTATGGCAGAAGTAGAGGAAGAGATTGAGAGGAATTCAACAATTGGATGATTGAAACTAGGCAGAGAGGTTACCTTTATATATGCTTAACGGTAACTAGAAATTGGTAATAAAACTTTAGCAAAAAAGATAAAAATTCATTCAATTTAGGACTCACGATCTAGACCCAAGTCCAACATGGCCGGTCAGGAGTAGGGATGCATATGGATTGATTTGATTCGATTCCATATTAAATTTAGGACCGAACTAATTTTTATTGGTTCTAATTTTTTAAACTCAGAACTAATCCAATCATATTATAAAACCAAACCAAACCAAACCAATAAAAATCGAGTTGGTTCGATTTAGAATCACAGTTTTATGAATTTAAAAAATTACTTTGTGCACATGAAAAAAATCACTATGTATAAGTTTTAAAATTTTCAAATGAAAAATAAAAATTAAGACTCATACATTATAATAAAAACATGAAATAAAAGTTTAAATAATTATTTTACAATCTATTTAGTAAAAAAAATAACAAATATTTAATAAAAAATTCATAGAAATAAGTAACATATAACATATAAATAATAATTAATAATAATTATCTAATTTAATGACTCTTTTTTTCTAATTTGTAAAGTTAAAAAAAAAATTTCTATATAAATCTCACAATAATTATATATGTAATCTAGTAGTTAATATTTGTTTATTTCTTTATATATATATATATATCGATTTTTGGGTTAATCCTAGATTAACCCAAGAACCGAACCAATATTATCGGTTTGTCTTTTTTGAGACTCAGTATCAAACTAATTAACTAATTAGTTGTAAAAACCAAACAAATCTAACTCATAGAGATCGAATTAGTTTGATTTTTAGATTTCTCGAGTCTCTTATTCACCCTTAGTCAGGAGAGCGAATGGCTTGTGTGTTTTGAGCCTAACCCACCCTTAAGTAGGTTATTCCTCACCTACAAAATTGGATAGTCCCAAGAGATCCAAGCCAAAATTTAAAATTGAATTATATAAAATACTAAAAATTCTTATTCCCAACCAACGTGGAATAACTTTCATGTCACCTAATTTATTATTTTCAAATGGCATACTTTGAAATTAATTTTTCATTCACCCATTAACAGTTTTTAACTCCACAAAATTTATAATTACACTATTTATGGATATGAACATATTAGCACTTAAAATTATTAAAACGGATTAAACCAATTCTAAGTTATTTAGTTTCAAATTTAACTAAAACTCATGTTTAAAATGGTTCAAAATTCACATTTTTCCAATATTTACAAACTATCTTTTAATACAATACATAGAATTTTACAAAAAAAAATAAGAATAATTTTATAAATTCACATGTTAAAATACAAAAAAAGAAAAATATTTGTACAAAAAGGAATGTACAAAAATTATTTTTCATAATTTTATAGTCTTATTTCTTTTAGTTTAGATGTCTTTATGAAACGGTATATATATATATATATATGTGCGCGCGCGCGGGCGTGCGTGTATTATACGCATATATTATTAATGCAATGCAGAGTGAAAAAGTGGGCAGGTAGGACCCGAGGGGTTACTTTCACCCATGACCCATCCGACAGGGAAGTGATGGAACCGGAATGTATCTGATACCTTTTCCAGGAGAGCTCTCTCAAGAGTGTTCATGAATGTGCATGCATATATATGGATGGATTAAGGAGCGGATGGGGTGGCCGTCTTCCTCCAAATTTTGAATAAGTTCGTTATTATAGTAATATTTATTTAAAATATTTTAAAATTATATAAGTTTGTTCTTTTAAAGTTTTTATTAAAAACTTAATTTATATCTTTTAAAAATTTATAAGAAATAATTCGTTCATCTTAAATTAAAATTTTGCGTCCGTCCCTATATGTGTGTGCGCGCGCGCATATATGTATTTATGACACACGTTATGCATGTACAATTACTAATTTTTTGTTAAAATATTATTAAATAAGAAAAGAGAAGAAAAGAGGTGTAGATTTTTTAAAAAGAAAATATAGCAGTTAAACAAAATGAAATTAGGATTTTGAAATTTTAAATAGAAAAACATTGCATATATATATATATATATATATATATATAGAGAGAGAGAGAGAGAGAGAGAGAGAGAGAGAGAGAGAGAATTTTGAGAAA
>JAOTRH010150961.1:0-13285 GCA_034768845.1 Heliamphora exappendiculata | reverse complement strand
TGCAGGACTCGATTTGCAAGTTCTATTCATGTTGTTTCTGTTATTTCATTTTTCTGTAATTTTAGATTATTGTAATTATTGAAAATTAATAAATATGTATTTTCTGAATCACCGAGCATGTATATATTTATGGCGTTAGATTATCTCCCAACACAAATATCACAAATTCACAAATACCTCTTTCATGTGGGTATGTCCCAATATGTTGTAGAATACGTATTTGTAAGAAAACTTTTTAATAAAATGTGAATTTTGGAAATTTTTTTTAACTTTCGTTAGGTATATATTTATATAATTATAAATTGAATAGTACATAGTATATCACGTACCAATAATATAATATATATTATAATATATTTAGAAAGCTAATAAAAAGGTAAATTTTATCATACAATAACTAAATATATTATACGTAAATAATTATTGATTAGTATTTGGCATTTTTTAAAATACATTTTTAAGTAATTAAATAATTAAAATAAAATAAAATTTTTGATAATTCTATAGAATTCGTTAGTAAAATTCTAAATAAGATCAAATTAATAACGAATGGGATTAGTGTTTGCATATTTAATTTACATCAAATTGGATAATAAATAAAATCATGGTATAATTTATACTTATGAGATTTGATTAAATTTATTAATCTCTAATTAGACAATGAACTAAATCATAACTTATTTTTACATATTAATTTGTGCATATTTTTTCTTCTAATTGGTTTATTTAATCTTTAATTTATATTTTTTAAATACCAATCATACAGTACTTTTGAAATTATTCAGGGTATAAGATTGAAGTCAGTTAACCAATACAAAACAATGTTGATTCCCTGTAATGAAAAAAAAACAAAACACAATATAAAGACAAAAGCTTGGCGCAATTTGATTCAATTTCTCTTATATGGTCAGACTGGATTACTAATCTTTTTAAATCTATTTTGTCATGTTTAATTGATCAGATTAATAATGAAAAAATATATAATCTCACTTGATAAATAGCCATATAAAATAAGTAATGAATGAATTAATAATATTATATTCTCTTAAGTATTATATATTTTATATTTTGTGGGATTAGTAATTCGATGGATGCATAATTTTTTCACAACTTATTGAATTCGAATAAGACAAATATAATACTATGAGATATATAATTCAATTATATGTCTAATCTAATCAATCAAACGTATTTTTTATTCACTCAATTTAAAAGATTTATAAGGAGTGTTTTGCAAAACTATTACTAATAGTTTTTAGCTCATATTACTAATTTTAGTTATAAATTATAAATTATTTTAAATACTCATAATTTTTATTATAATTTATAATTTTTTTTTTCTATTTTAGTTATAAATTGTAATATTTATAATCAAATATGACTATATGTATTTATATGAATGAATATATATGTATAATAATAATAATAATAATTTATATAATAAATTATAACATGTTAGGATGCTGATGGGACATTTATCTTTTTGATCCCACGGTTCGAATCCTTCATGCTTAATTAACGGTGAGATTGAGCTTTCCGTCTCTCTCACGCTGAGCTCGGTGGCTGTTGCTTAATCCAATGGCTCCTGCTGCTTCTAAGAAATCCAACGACTAACACGACCTCACCTCTCTCCTCTCTCCTCTCTCTCACTGTGCCCTCTCACACGACCTCACACCTCTCTCTCTCTCTCTCTCTCTCTCTCTCTCTCTCTCTCTCTCATCTTAGGCGTCCGGCCTCTCTATCACCGTCGCTCACCGCCGAACATCGCGGATCTTCACCGCCGCGCACACCGCTGATCTCACGGTGCTCGCTCTTATTCTCATCTCCGATCTCTCTCTTCGTCCGGATCCAACCAGATCTGTCACCGGTCTCGCCCTTGATCACTCTTTCACCGGCGATCCAACCAGATCTGTCACTGACCTCGCTCTTGCTCGCTCTTTCACCGCCGATCTACGTCGCAACCAACTCCGACCAGATCTGTTTCTTTTCATGGCCGTTTTTGAGAGGTTTCTCCGACGACCCACTTCGCCGGCTTCGTTGCCGTCCAGCCAGCCGTACGGTGGGGACGATGAACCCCAAATGGGCTTCAATGGGAAGCTTCGACTTCCATCACCCAATGTGAGTAAAACCCTATCCATGCATATACCGTGCTGTTGAGATTCGTGTTGAATTTTATTATTTAAATTATTCATTTTGTAAATGCTCATAATTCATAAAAAATAAAATTAAATGAATACTATTAAATATTTAAACGAATTATATTTATTTTAAAAAATAAACTATGTTTGTATTAACTGGTAATTTCTTTAAATGCAAATGCCATTTATTTAGTTACATACAAATTTAACAATGTTTTGATATATATATTTTTGCTTAAATGGTTTACGCATTAGTATTTATAAAATGAACGATTTAAATATCAGCGTAAAATCCGAAGTTAGCCGGTTTTTTTTTTTCAAGGATCAACAAACAAATTCAGTTTTGCAGGTTCTCTCAACATCGTGAGTTCTTATTTTCTTTTCTTTTTTTGGTCGTTTATTTTTTAGGGATTGGGATTTCATTTTCTCTTGGTCCGATTTGTACTTTCAGTCCGGTTTTTCATTTTTCTCTTAGTTCGATCTTCTATGGACTAATTTATTGGCATTTATTGCGAAGAAATCTGAAACTCTGAAAGATTAGGTTCATTATCAGTCAGTGTCTCTGTTTTGGTCTGTGAAAAAATTTCTAGGATATTAAAGATACTACAAATTTTGGATTATAATTTATTAAAGGTTGATTTCTTCTTTGCAGCTCTGCTAAGCTTGAATCACAGTGAATTTGTTAAGTTATTATTTTTTATTTCTTGCGATTTATTGATGTGGACAAAAATGTTGTATAAGCCTTGGGTGGTTTTCTTGACGTTATTTGAGTTGAAGATAGTATTTGGTTGAAGGAATGATGTGAATTTTATTATTGGTTTTCTTGCCGTTATTTGAGTTGAAAGTAATATTTGGTTTTCTCTTTTTCTGTTTGTGCGACTTGCCATTGTGGTTTTCTTTTTATTTTTATTTTTGTTGAAAATTTCATAATTTTGTTAATTACTTGGAGGTCACTCACTAATAATGCCCATGTTTTTGGAGTTAGATTCGCTAATGTCCGTGTTAGATTAACTCCAATATCTAACTTCTAAGTAATTAGAAAATAACTAAATAATGCCAATTGCCTATGTGAAGCTTAGTTTTGAAAGCAAATTTTAGAGTAATCGTTTGGTTATATGTAAGCACTACTGTTAGTAGATTTCAACCTGTCCCATGAAAAATCATGCTTCAGCTAATTCTATAGGCACCTCTCACGAGTCCAAAAAGATTTCCCACTTTCGTATTCTCTTGCTTTGTTGAGCTTTTTAGCAATATTATAATTTTATGTGGCTTCAATTTAGTTGGGTGAAATTTTTGTTTTACAAATTTCTTAGAAAACGTAGTGATGATGAGAATACTGGTGGTTAATTTGTTGAAAATCGGTGCCTTTCAATTACTTTTCTCAGTGCTATTTTTTTTGATTTTATTGTAAGTCTTTTCGTTCACTTTGGTTTTGGTTGTTAAGCTCTATAGTTGAGAAGCTTTGAAATATCTAAATTTACCCCAAGTCAATTTGAACACTGAATATTATTATGGGTAAGTTTCTAAATAGTTATTTTCAGCAGAGGGTCATAAATTTAACTGCTAAATGTTGCCACTATTGTTTGATGTTAGATTAACTCCAATATCTAACCTCTAAGAAATTAGAAAATAACTAAATAATGCCAATTGCCTATGTGAAGCTTAGTTTGGAAAGCAAATTTTAGAGTAATCGTTTGGTTATATGTAAGCACTACTGTTAGTAGATTTCAATCTGTCTCACGAAAATTCATGCTTCAGCTAATTTTATAGTCACCTCTCACACGAGTCCAAAAAGATTTTCCACTTTCGTATTCTCTTGCTTTGTTGAGCTTTCTAGCAATATAATAATTTTATGTGCTCTCAATTTAGTAGGGTGAAATTTCTGTTTTACAAATTTCTTAGACAAACGTAGTGACGATGAGAATACTGGTGGTTAATTTGTTGAAAATCGGTGCCTTCAATTACTTTTCTCAGTTTTTTTTTTCTTTCATTGTAAGTTTTTTCTTTCACTTTGGTTTTGGTTGTTAAGCTGTATAGTTGAGAAGCTTTGAAATATCTAAATTTACCCCAAGTCAATTTGAACACTGAATATTATTATGGGTAAGTTTCTAAATAGTTCTTTTCAGCAGAGGGTCATAAATTTAACTGCTAAATGTTGCCACTATTGTTTGATGTTGTGTGTTTAAAAAATCTAACTTTCTAAAAAGGAGAGTTGAGAGCTTTTGTGTTTGTTTGTATTATTTTACTTTCAAGTCACTTTTCAGCCGACCTACTTTGATTTTTTCTGTTTTGTATTTTTTTAAAATGCACAAACTAACTAGTTTAAAAAGTACATTATGATTTGATGGTGGTGCAAATGAGTTGCCCTATGGTTATTAAAAGAAAATGTAATTTCTAAGGTTTTTCTTTTTCTTCAATCAATTGATATGTTTTTTTTTCCAGATCTCTAATTGATGAGTTTTTTATGTTTATTCTCAAGCAAATTTGATGATTGCTTACTAGCTTATGTAGTGCATCCAGATATGGAGATTGTTGTTTTGTGTGGGAAGGAGAGAGGGGGAAGGTGCTGTTGAGATTAAAAACAAAAAAGCCAAGGCATTGAACACGAAGAAGAAATGGCATGTAGATGTCTTTCTTTATCTTTGTATTTATGCCTTGTTTGTAGGTTCATAAACTGAATAGAACTAAGATTTTTTGTTATTTCTGTTTTCTTTTCCTTTTTTGGATCTCTATTTCTTGAATGTTTTTTTCTCAAGAAAATAAAGAATGTTTGTTCTCTTGAATCTAGGTACATAAAGAATATCTTTCTCTGTCTTTTTATGTGATGTTTTTTTGTGTGATAATTTGGTGTTGAAAGAATTTGTGCACACTTCGAGATTGTACATAAAGTTAATGGCAGGGTAAACTTTCAGTGGTTCTAAGGATATTTGAACATCTTATGTGTCAAGTTTTCTTTTAGTTGAAAATTTGATAGTAATTTCCATCTTGGCAGGGAGTTCGTCATACTTGAAGTCTAAGTTCATCAAGTTGTTGGCCCTTGGCAAATTGGTACCCACTGAAACCAGCATCCTCTTTTTCCTTATTCAATCATTTGAATTCACCTATTGGTATGTTCTCTCTTTGTTTACTTTCTGCTGTGTTCAAATCTATGCTTTGTCTAGATTTCAAGAGTCTTTGTTTATATTTCAATTTCTGGCGCTCAATGTGTGTGGGCGATTTGTTTATGACAGTTTTCTTTGAACCCACTACCAGTGCTCCGTGTGTGCTTTGTTTACAGTGCTTTGTGTGTGTTGATGATTTGTAATGGTTCTCGCTTTAAAGCACTTAATTGAGAGCATATTTTTGTTGAGTAAAGTCTCTGACCAGGCATTGTAGTTTGTGATTTTGTATTTGAGAGTGAGGTTCATTGTTATCTCTTGACACCTTCAAGATTGAGGCTCACTGATTAGCCAATATTAAAATGACCTTTGTCTTCATTTGTTCATGCTTAAATTTGAGTTGAAAACAGAGCAACCTGAAAATTTGGTAAATGATATTTTAAAACTCACCTTAAAAGAACTTATTCACTATTTCACGGATAACACACCACATTGTGCTCTCATATTTTTTAGAGCCACATGATCATGTAAATCCATACTTAAATTTGAGTTAAAAACAGAGCAACCTGAAAATTTGGTAAATGATATTTTAAAACTCACTTTCTTAAAAGAAAAACTTATTCACTATTTCACGGATAACACTTCACATGGTGCTCTAATATTTTTTAGAGCCACATGATCACGTAAATCCATGTGTTTAGAGAGACGAACACTGTCTTTTTTTTGTTTGGTTTGTGATTTTTAAGGTCAGTTCTCATTTTTATGTTTTTAATCTAATGATTTTTTCTCACATTCCTTCAGGGTGGATTTTGTTCAACCATGATTTTTTTTCCCTCAGCCTTGTTTTATGAGCTATATTTATACACGATGGCATTTTGAACTACCTAATTGTAATAATACTGGCTAATGAATATTTCTAGGTTCGAAAAGATAAAATGTTCTTTTATGATATACTAGGCATGAATTTGTTGAAAAGCAAAACTGCATTTTCACAATGCTGTTTGCGAATATTATTGTTCTATTTTATATTCGGGGATGGATATTTAGTGCACGCCATGTCATTCCATGATGTCTTTTGATTCGATTCTCTATAGCATTTTCTCTCTTGAAATGTTTGTTTTGGAAGGCATGCATAAGTTTACTCAAATCAAGGAACGGACTTTGGAGGTTGCTTTTATTTTATTTTTTTATTTTTAAAAATTATTATGCACGCAAATAATGTACCACGAACATATCTGAGTATTGAATTTTCCTTCTGTTTTTTATTCTTTTACTTTCTATTTAGTACATAGAACAACAAATTTCCAAGAAGGTGAAACAAGAGGCAAACTGGGGAAAGCAATATGTTTTCAAAGGTTGAACTAAGATATGTATGTCCAAGTGGATCTTAAATTTATGGCTTTGTTTGATACTAACCATCAGTTCCTTTCTAAAATCTGATGGATTTTGTTTTTGGTTTTTATTTTCTACGAAGGTTTCCTTGGTTGATAATGTCACTATGAACTGTTTGTCCTTTTGATTAGGATGCATCATTTTTTTGTAGGTTTTTATTTTTTTAGTAGATATGAAGTCTACTAAAATCTGACTGATTTGTTGCTTTGTGCATCTGCATGTGGGCCATGTGGATATTTATGGTATGTATTGTTCTATCTATTGGTATGAGGAAGGATCCAAATGATGCATCCTAATCTTTAGGAGTTCTTCTACTAACACTCAAAATCCTAACAACACTTTTACTAAAAAACATTATACACTCTAGATAAGCATCATAAATTTATTGAATAAAGCTACTAACACTAACAAACTTACTAAAACTCTACAAAATTGAAAACTGACTAGCCATTGTTTATAGTGAACAATATTTTTAATAGAGTTTTAGTGAGGTTTTTAGTATTAGTAGCTTTACTCAAATTTATTTTTTAGTAAGTCGTCGACACTTTAGTCCAATTAACTAATACTAGATAACAGGACTTTAACAAACAAAAAATAATTACTCATATGCACAATAAATAGAAACAAGTAACAAAGTTATCCATTGGCATAAGAGAGTTCCTTTATACCTCCCAAGAGCCTGTAACTACTTTGTTTGAGAATGACTGCTTGCATTACTTCGTGAAAATCTCTGATGACGTTCTCTTCGTCTGCCAAGGGTTTGTCTCATCTTTGGAGTCAGTGAAGCTTTACTGTGTAAAGCAGCTTCTATGTTTCCCTTTTGATATTCATATCTTCCCAACAATGCTCTAGCTTCCTGAAAAAAATGAACTCTTAATCTTAAAAAAAAGGGCGACAAACCTCTTTTTTCAGCCTTTAAATTAAGAGAAACAGCATACAAAAAACATGAGTATGGGTAATCTTAAATATAGGATGGTTATTGCAAATGTGCAGGTTCTCTGGCAATGATTGAACAAATTCAACTTTCATTGGTTTTGAATTGACACATGAGCCCATTTCTAAAACTTTTGAACTGACACATCAACAGTAAACCCACTTATGAGATACTGAAATATTTCCACTTTGTTTATGAGTAGAAAACAATGCAAATAATATTGTTCTTATTTTGCTAATCCAACCAAACAAAAGAAACATATTCTTTGTATATTGGAGGCTTGGAGGTGCTTTGCTGAATTTGTTAAGACTATAAACATATTCTTTATAGTTAATAGGATTGTATTGGGAAGCCAAAAGATAGGGGCACCAGGCAATATTGAGTACATACCTAAGATTTGATGTTAAGGGTATAAATAGTTGGAATGCCTGCCAAGATCTGAGTTTAAACAATCGTAATCAAAGGTCCAAAAACACATGTTAAATTTAACAAGAAAAGCTCAATTAACGAGTTTCATGACAATACATTCAACCAATAAAATTACTAAAAATGCACAAGTTACCTCAATAAAATACGTTGCTAGATTCAGTTGGACATGGACCATCCTATACAAGACACCTCTAGCTAAATAAAATAAGTAAATAAGTAATTATTCAACCAATGTCTTTTTACTATACTGTTTTAGATAGATTGAATGATGGATAAGTGTATGACCAATACGCAGCAACATCTAATAAAATGTAATGTCTTTTTACTATACTGATTTAGATAGATTGGATGATGGAATGGCCTTATTTTGAAGGCTTCAGTTATAGATTAGATCAGTTTCGTTAGATTAATTTTGAACTTAAAATGTGTTTATTTTGTTGATTTGAGTTGTTTATTTTATTAATTTTAGTGTGTAAATTATCAATGCAAAAAATAAAATTGACTTAATATCATAGCTGTATGAACCAATTGCATTCATGCTAAAAAAATGAATGGTGAAGTTTAGCCACCCTCTATTTATTTTTAATAAAAATGTGATTTGTTTAGACACTTAACGATATTTGATAACATTTTAAAGTAACTAAATTTATTAAAAATGTGTAAAAAAAATTTATTAAAAAAAAATAGTTAACATTTTAAAGTAACTAATTTTTTTGTTGTTGTTGGTATTTTTTAATACAATACATGTTTTAGGTGGGTTGGATGATGGACAAAGTGTATGGCCCAGATGTAGATCTAAAATTAAAAACCCTTGAAAGGCAGACAAGTGTCTGGGTTGGATAATACAATACCTTTTTTTTTGTTGTTGGTATTTTTAATACAATACACGTTTTTTAATGTTTGAATTAGTTTTTTAAGGATTTTTTTTGCTTAAAATTTTTTAAGAAAATCAACTTATTTCTTCTTAGTTGATTTTTTTAATACATTTTTACACTTTTTTTTTTTTAAGAAAAAAGTCAAAAAACCTACTATAAAAGCTAGTCCAAACAGGCGTGACGAAGCAACGCAGCAGGCGCTCTTATTTTGGTCTTCTTCTCTGAGATTGAGATTCTGTCATCTTCAAATCAAAAGCAAGGTATGTTTTCTCCTTCTATTTGATCGTCTCTTCCGTTCGTCTCTTCACTCAATCATCGATTAATTAAACCGAAGGGGAACAGCTTAATTGCTATATCATAATCCTACTCTCCCATTAATTGCAGTTATTACCTACCATGGATTCTGGCTTGTACACTGCCGCCATGAAAGACAGAGTTGATGACCTCCGGCGCTTCAAGATCAACCAACTTCAACACCAAGTTACGGTCAAGCACAACACAGTTCTTCACGTCACAGCCCAGTTTGGCTGCTTGGAATGTGTGGAAGAGATTTTAGAAAAGTGCCAATCTTTGTTATGCCGGGTGAACATCAAGGGCGAGATGCCTCTTCATATGGCGGCGAGGGAAGGGTACAACAACATAGCCATAGAACTCGTGAATTGTGAGAGAAAACTAGACGAAGAAGTTGAAAGCGGCAGCGGGGCAGTGGAGGAGATGATGAGAGCCACCAATGACGATGGAGATACAGCGTTGCATATGGCGGTGCAGAATAAGAATTTGGAAGTGGTCAGATTGTTAACAAAAGAAGATCCTCAGTTTTCACATTCCGCCAATAAAGCCAGAGAAACTCCGTTATAACTGGCGGCTGAGATTGGCAGTGATCCCATAGTGTCTGAGATCTTAGCTAATTGCGCGTCGCCAGCTTATGATGGCCCTGGTGGCAGAACGGCTTTGCACGCAGCAGCAATTTTAGCTCAATTTTAGCTCATCAAAATAGCGGAGGTTCGTACGTTCCTCTGTCAGTATAATTTTGTGTTAAAACATAAAAATATATACAATAATGGTAGAAAATTAGAGAGAATATTAAACAAAAAAATTTAGAATTTAAAATGAGTTATTAAAATTTTCTTGAATTGTAACTCAGTACTCTACTAAATTTGAATCAACACCTTATGCATCACTTCCTCTATTCTTATCTCACATTTTTTACTTTTATTTTTTATTTTCATCCTTTTAATACTAATTATATTATATTATTTCTCACTCGTATTAATATTATTTATTTAAAAGTTCATAAATTATGTCGTTATCAATGCCTATTCTCGTCATTTCTTTAATTTTTCTGACCCCACCCATCTTCCCTTGTACTAAGGCCCATAAGCCGAGAGACTCCACAAAGTTTATTAAGGGTGTGGGGTATAGTTGAATTTGTAATTTTATATATTATAATTGAAAAGATGCTATTGTAAAATTAAACAAAAATGACAAATATTTATTAAAATTGTAAACTTATAATTTAAAATAATAGAATTTTGTGATTGTTGATTTAGAATGAAAATTACAAAAAGAAAGTTAACTAGACTTTTATATAAATATTCTTAATTTTTGCTGTATTACAAACTAATTAAGCACAAACAAACTGCATTGTTATGTAAAATATCAAGACTAACCTTTTTTTTAAACACGGATATCCATGAGCGCAAAGGGTAAATTAGCCATTTTACAAAAAAAAAAAGTCAAAAAAACATTTCACATACCAAACGAATTTAAGTGCAAACAAATAAGTCTTTTTATTAATTTTTTCTTCTCTCTCGTTGAGTTTCAGAAAGCTTGAGAAGATTAATGGAAAAGAAGACAGATCTAATCTAATAAAGGAAGGAGATTCTTACTGTTGGACATCACTTCACTATCGTGCTCGTTTTTACGGCAGTTATACCGATGATATAGTTAGAGTTTTACTAAGAATGGATAAGCGGGCGGCGTATGTTGCTGTAGAAAATGATGATGGAAATACAGCTTTTCACATAGCTGAGAGTGTAGAAGGAAGGGATGTTATCAGAGTGTCCGGATTGTTGGGAGGTTGTCAATAGTAAATGCCAGAACGTCCTTCACATTGTTATGTATTGGCAAAGGAAAAAGGTCATAGAACTTTATTGGAAAAAAACAATGGGCAAATAAAATTTTAAAAAAGAAAGACATTGAGGGCATCACGTCACGCCATTTGTAAGTCAATTTTTCATATGCTTCCGAGATTCTTCAACCAATCAATGGAGACAACAGGTTGTTGTGAGAGGATATTTATTTGAATAGTTACAACAACGAAGACATGACTCTTGGAGACATCGAAGCCAGCATTGATAAGGTAAGGAAATCTTGCAAGTTTAATGACTTATGCCTTAATTGCTAAATTTAGCTTATTTTTTTCTTCTCTCTCGTTAAAAAAAATTAGTTAGCCTGGTTAGTTTGTGAAAAAATAAAAAAAATTTAAAAAATCAACAAGTCCCAAGTTAAAACATTATTCCACTATACTTTTCTTAAACTCCCACCTCATTTTAAAAAATAGTAAAATCCTTTCTTGATAATTTGTTTATTATTAAAATTAATTTTTATGATTTATAATAATCAACTATATAAAAAGTCAATATTGTCCAAATTAAAAAAAATGACTTTTTATCCAATAACTTAAAAACTAATTTAATTTAACAAATAATTTACTTTTGAAATCAATTTTGTTTTCTTGGGCAAAAACAAAAATTAAAGGAGAAACTAATTTTTAAGCAAGTTACTATGCCCTTAGTTGTACATAAATAATTGTTTGTATAAATACTTTCTTAAAACTAGAATGTAAGGACATATTATATATTTTAATTATGTATTTTAAAAAATAAAAAATTACTATAAAAAATCATCTTAAACAATTAAAATTTTTATTTCTCTTTTTTTAAAAATAAATTAGAACTCCTAAAAATCAAAATTTTTTAAACATCCTAAACAAAAGTTACAAAACTATAATAAGCAAAGGACAAAACAGAGCTTAATTTAAGCAGATGACGAAAACCCATGAAGCCTCGAGCAAATGCCCTCAAACAAGAGAAAGGAGCTGTGCAAATTGAGAGACGGCAAAATTATAATTTATCCAGAGACGAAATGGTGCTGGAAACCAACGTTTTATATATATGGATAGAAATGAAATATCTTACGTAATGACATAAGTAGACTGTAGACTATTGGACTAATAATTTGAATAAATAATTAAATAATGCGGTTTAAATTTTTTAAGTTCAAGTTATTAATAGTAGTTCATATATTTTATTATATATTAAATTTAATTTTTTTGTCTTCTACCGATATGTGATAAAGTATTACAATATCTCTTACTCAAATGTGTGAAGTCCTCGTCGAGTAACCTAAGTAAATTATTAGTCCAATAACTTGAATAAAGATCTTAATAATGTGGCCTAAATTGTTTAAGTTCAAGTTGTTAGTAGTAATTCACATTTTTCATTATATATTATACTGAATTTTTTATCTTCTACAAATGTAGAATAAGTTATCACAATGAATTTTATCTCTAATTTGTTGTGTGCACGAAGTGAGCACGATACAGTTTAGGTGGTAGTTGATCGACTTACTAAGTTAGTACACTTTATTGCTATTAAGATGACATACATTTTGGTTCGCCTGACACAGTTGTATGTAAAAGAGATCGTCAGGCTTCACGGTTCACCGGTCTTGATTGTCTCAGATCTGAGAGAACTATTCAGACTCTCGAGGATATGTTAAGAGCTTGTGCTTTAGAGTAGAAGGATAATTAGGATGATCAATTGCTACTAATAAAATTTGGTTACAATAACAGTTATCGTGCGAGTTTGGGAATAACACTATATGATGCGTTGTATGGGTGCAAATGTAAATTCTCATTATGTTTGTATGAGGTTAGGGAGAACTTTTGAAACTTGATTTTGTTGAGAATGCGATTCAAAAGATTGCAATCATTCAATCATTCGGGATAGACTTTTAATAGCTAAGAGTCGACAAAAAATTATGCTGACCGACATAGGAGGGAATTAAAATCTCAAGTTGGGAATATAGTGTTTTTGAAGATTTTGCCCTCATAAGGGAGTCATTTGTTTCAGCAGAAGGAGAAAAGTTGAGTCCTTGGTATCGGACTGTTTGAGAGAGAAAGAAAAAGAAAGAGATTGGCAGGCTTGGTGGCTTTATCTTAGTAAGTTTTTTTTTTCCCTTTTTGGCTTTACCTTCTTTCCTTCCACTTGTCTTTTTTTTTTCCTCTCTTGTTGGTGTTTGTAAGTCTTAACCATGAAGTGAAAGAAAACTTTCCTTATCGGTATTTCATGTTGGCATGTTGCACGAATTACCATAAAAACAGAGAAAACGTGCCTGGTGTGTGATTGGCACAGT
>JAOTRH010150939.1:0-13287 GCA_034768845.1 Heliamphora exappendiculata | reverse complement strand
TCAATTAAAGACAATTATTTATAGAAAATGAATTATAAAAACCGTCAAAATCAATTAAAGAAGCCCTTGGGCTAACACATTTGGTATTCATTACCTGCGAGGTTTTGGAATGGTTTTTCTTCCTTTTTTAAAGGTTGTTCTCCCCCTAAATGTTTTAAAAAGACACAAAAAGGCTTGCAAATATTAAAAATTGAATTTTTGGCTTAAAAAGAAACCTGGAATGGGACAGCTCGATAGACCGATCGATCAGTCTATCGAGCGGTCATTTGGTATTCTCGGTACTCTTGTGCAGGCAAGAGACCAATCGATCGGTCTCTTCACCGATTGATCGGTCTGGTAATTTTCTAAAATTTTTGATGTTTTATTTTAAGGTTTGGATCTTGGGTACCTTGGCCCAAGTTTTCTAGAATACTCTTTTACATTAATTAAACCCTCGATTGGGCCACTTTGAAAGATATTAAACTTGTTGCTTGATTCTTTTGACAGGAAAAGGAATAATAACATTAATAATAATAATAACGATAATAATAAATTAAACCCTGGCGCGTTTGGGATGTGAAGTGGAGTTTGGCATGGTTATTGCATAGAATTCCAAGTTTTTTCAAAGAATAAATGGGTTTTAAATGTATTTATACATACATATGATGGGTGCTTCCTTTTCAAAGAATATGATTGATATTGAATTTAATCTCATGTTGATACGTTACGAAGTGATGATGCACGATGCATGATGCATAAGATATGAAAAAAAAATTGAATACTTGAACGGAATTTGCTTTTACGATAAAGTGAAAATTTGAAATGTGAAATATGCATAATTAGGGGCTGCGGTCCTGCGGTGAAGCCCGCGAAGGTTCATGCATAATGAGGGTCTGTGGTACTGCGATGAATGCCCGCGAAGGTGTACATTCAAAGATTAAATGTGAAAATTGAGCACTTGATTTTAATGAACCGTATGGAATGATATGAATTAAGTTGATTTGGTAGGTTCGCGGTGAAAGATCGAAAACTTGCGCAAGATGGGGACCACAAGCCCACAGGTTAGCCCCTGAAATGTGGTGTTGTGTCGTGGTGAGTGATAGAGCTGTCTATTACACAATGGCTTCACGTAGCCTATTGGGGGAATGGGGAGAGGTTTCTATAAACTGCGCCTGATGCCAGTTCATTGTCATGATACTATTTTGTGATAAACTGTGTAATGAAAATGTGATTTGGTTGTTGTGAAAAATCAGGTATCGAGAATGAATGTGAAAGATAGGAATATTTGGAAAAAGGTTTTATGAATGAATAACTTGGCGTGCGTGGGTGTGTGCGTGGAAATAAATAATGAATTTATGGAACTTGTATGTTTATTCCAGTTGCACCCATCACACCTCACAAATCATGCTTAGCATAGAGTTAGTATTTATCCTACAAGCTTCGGCTCATGTATGTATAAAACTATTTCAGGTTTCGAGGATTCGGGACGATACCATGGCAAATGATGCATGTGAGGAAAAGGCTAAGAGGAAAGATTTAATATGTCTTTTGTATTTATATTATGATTGTATAGAAAGTGAAGTGGATAATTGTAATAATAAAAGTGCTGTAAATGAACTCTTGAAAGTTAAAAATTTTGTTTAGTCTTTGTGGCACATACGTGTATTGTTAGAATAAAATGTCTTATTTTTGATTGCTTAAAGGAAACAAAGTGTTGTTCTTAAGAAAGTCATTGTTGATAGCTTTCGTGCGAGATAATTTGCGTTGTGCCCATGGGTTCCCAGGGTTCGGGACGTTACAAAATATGATTTGGTTTTTGTGAAAAACTGAGCAACGAGAATAAATATGAAAGAGCGGAATATGTTGAAAAAGGCTTAATGAATGAATAACTCGGCGTATGTGGGTGTGTGTGTGGGAATAAATAACAAATTTATGAAACTTGTATTTTTATTCCGATTGTACCCATCACACCTCACAAATCATGCATTACATCTGAGTTAATCTATATCCTACGAACTTCGGCTCACGTATAATTGCTAAACTATTTTTTAGGTTTCGAGGAGAACTGATGATACCGAGATGATGGAGGCATTTTGGGAATGGGCTAGAAGAGGGGTCTAGTATTTGTTTTCTTATGCCAGATGTACACATAAAGTTAAAGGATTTGATGTATTTGATCTTGTTCTTGTATTTTGGATAAGTCAGACGAGTGAAATGACATATTATTTTGTAAACGATCTTATGGAACTTGAAGCATTATTTAGAATTTGTTATGCGTCGGTGAAATAAAAATATAGTTGCTTAAGAAAATTTTTATTTCTAAATGAGCTTTGAATTCAAATCTAAAGTAAAATGGAAGTGTTAATAGATGACCTTTAGAAGGGTCGGTTTGGGTTTATTCACGGGTCCCCGGGGTTCGGGGCATGACAGAATGGTATCAGAGCTCTAGATTTGAATACCTAGGAGCCGTTGGGAGTAACCATGACCATAGTATGTGACCTGTTTGACGAGGTTAGGCACCACTACACGGCATGAGTTGTGTTTCTTAAGGAAAGCGTATGTGGAAAGAGTATATGGAATGAAGGTGTTATCGATGGGTTAGTTGTTGAGTGATGTGCGTGTATATAAGAGGAGATGTATATCGATGGTAGTTGTGATGTGGTGAACGAAGATTCGAGGTCGTTTGAAAAGTTTCACGAAGAAGGGTTTTGTGACTTGGGTCGTCGTTCTCAAGAGTAAGAGATTATGTGGAATACATGGTGTCCAGTAAGAAGATGAGTGTGTGAAGTTCGTAGGGCATGGTATAGATGTTGTTGGTGTAGCTGACTCGGTCATCTCGGGATGACGTGTTGGTATGAGGTCCCATAAGGGGATGATGTTGGTAGTATGTGACATGGCGTAAGATTTAGAGATGGTGGTGTTATCTTGCCCTTATGGGCGAGGGATAGGATGGTGCCGTTTAGCCTATAGTTGGTGGGCGAGGTTCGTTTTGTTCATGTTACGTGTAGTCGCTTTCACGTTTGGATGGCTGTGTACCGGTGGTACCCGTATAATGACATAAGGAACAGGCATTCTCAGTTGAGCGTTTTACACTTCTTGGTGGGTATATCAAAGTCGTGAGTTTGAGATTGTGGTGTAGGTTTTTCCTACTTCTTTGGTTGTTACCTACCTGTTGGGAATTGAGTGATATGACGCGACCCTATGAAGAGATGTCATATAGTGATGTGAGTATATGCGATGTTGTCTTTGGTTATTCATCGGTGAGGGTCTGGTGGACGTGTGTGATGTATCGTTGGGATGCGAAGGGGTGAACGATAGTTAGTGTGTTTGAGTAGAGATCTAAGCGTCAAGACCTAGTTCGATGAATGATATACACATTGTGAATGGTGGTTGATAACGTTTGTACGATGATGGAAGATGTCTTTACAAAGGCTTCTGATTAATCTTCTCTTGAGCCGAGTGTATAATGATTGCCCTTAGAGGTAGTGATGCTGAGTAAGAACCTAGCATTAGTTCGTGGTTTTCCTAAGAAGAAAGATGTTTCATAATTGGTTAACCGATGTGATTGTTCATTGTTGGTAGGGGTAAAATGTTGGGGTCGTAAGAATGTGGGTTCATTCGCTTACGGTTCCTTGAAGGCTTTGTTTGCTTTACCCCGTGAGTTGAGCATTTGGGCGGCGTTTTTGGAGATGTAATTTGATTTGTATGATGTATCGGTAGTTTTAGTTCTCATTGAGTGAGATCCCTAAGGAAGTTTAGCGATTGAGTTATTTGCGTGATGAGATTCTCGAATATTAGTTATGTGAGATTCCTATAAGAAGGTCGGACCACGGTTTAGTTGTTACCCTCATAATTAGGAGACCATGTTTGGAATCGTGATGGAGGTACGAGGTTTAAAAAGAACGTAAAAGGGTCTGATAGTATGGTTGGCCTGGTGCTGAGATGGTGTATTTTGAGTATGATATGTCTGGAGGTTATTTGTGTTTGACCATAGATTTAGAGATGGGTATGTTGTTTGCCCAAAGGAAAGAAGTGAGGAGAAATAAGGTTCAGCAGTGTGGTTTAGATGGCCTAGGGAAATAGACGAGAAACCATGGGTTAAGATGTTTACAATAGGTGCGTGCTTGGGAAGCGGAAGTGTAGTTGGCATATGCAAGGTAATGGAAGTTATTAGTAACTCAGGATGAAAGGCCTCAGGGTTTAATTTCCTTTGTTGATGTCATGCACTTTTATGAGAATTGCTTGGACAGTGAACTTAAGGCCGTGACATGGCTAAGATTTTCCTAGTAGGAGTTGGGATAATGAAGTACAAGTTTATGAAGTGAGGTGTTGGCAAGATGGGATGTCAGTATAATGTTTTCGTGTGTGGCTAGTAATGAGTTGGTAGTTCGATGAGATGTGTTGTATGAGGTATGAAGATTGATGGTATTCTTGTGTGTGCGAATAAAGTCTGAGAGTTGAGAGTTTAGTATAGTGGATGATCTGGATATCGTTGGGAACTAAATTTTGATGGACTCTAGGAATACGTTGAGGATGGGCCAAGATTTTTAGCTGGCCATGTCTTTCTTGGGAAGGAGATATGATTGTCTTGCAAACAGTTGTGGTGTACGGACCGTTCTACTATGGTTGGGTGTAACTGTTGGTTTGTTGAGTGATTCTTAGTTAGGCTGTTTTGGGTGATTGGGAGACTAGATTTCTCATGAATTTTCTTGGTGGAATTCATTCGCTCTACTGTGTGAATGTATGTGTGTAGAGTTGTGTTCCCTTTGAGGTCAAGTTAATAGGCCAGGAGTGTTTGTTCTTGTTCACGAGGGCGTTAGTATTGAGAAAATAAAATACATTTCGGCAATGATCAGCTGAGAATCGTTAATCATTATATGCAGCTTGTCCTGGGTTATGTGGATATGGTTGTACCTCTAGCTCTTGGCGAAGTGGGAAATTTGTTGAAACCTTGTGGCTGAGATATTCATGTGATGTCAATCTGATATGCTCTTGTAAGTTTGGGTCTATGTTTTGTTTGGAGCTATGAATTACTTTGAATTCTTAAAGTGTGAATAGTAGGTTAACCGTTTGAAGAAGGTGAAAATGTATAAAATAGTAATGAAGAGTGGGGGCAATGCAAGTGGAGAGGTTACAAATTGTTTAATCTAAGGCATGGTAGACTTGATAGGCTAACAGGTATGTGTATGGATGTGATTTAGTTTGTATGGGACTTTTAACTCATGAAGAGTGTTCAATCCTAGTGGCTCATGAAGTTCAGGTGGCAGTGTTGGTGTCATTTCGATGGTTGAAGGGCTAGACTGATGTAGTGCATGTAGTAATATGGTTTTAAGTTTGTGGTAGTTAGTTGACTGTAAAAGCATGGGTGATTTTGGGGGTGATGTGTGTAACCCAAGTGACCAATGTTCGAGTTTGGCAATACGTGTTTGGGTTGAAGGAGTAGTTCTCGGTATACGTTGGAGTTCAATAGTGAGTTTGGTCATAATTCAACAAAATTAGGAGAATCTAAACAGTAGTAAGATCTATGACGTATAATGCTATAGTTGAGGACGTTTAGTCTTTGGGAGCGTGTATGTGATGTGAGATGGTGATCATGGAAGGACAGTCGGTGATCAATAACGGAGTGGTTAACTCCAGCGCTGGTGATTAATTTCGGATAAGAGTTGGTGTCATGGCAAATGATGAATCGTTTTAGATTGATCAAGCCCGATATGAGTACAATTCGATGAATATGGATGATTCTAATATTTTTGAAATATTGATATTCGAGAGTTGGTCCTAATGATAGTCTGGCACTTTCGGGATCAGCGGCGTGTTAACATCTGTGGGTCATATCGTTTTGAAAGAGGGATGAGGGTTCCGGACTAAGAAAGGCACTATATAAATTGAACGACTAGCGAAGTGTGCGAATTGATATTAAGGTTAAAGGACAGTTGGTGTGATCTGAGATGAATTTCGGGGACGAAATTCCCAAAGGGAGGAAAGTTGTAAGGACCTGGTATCTGTTTATGTTATTCTTTTATATTTTCAGTAAGAGAAGAGAATAAATTAAATTTGAGCTTCGGTACCATAAAATTTTATTTTGGTTGAGCTTGAGTACTATTTTTCCTTAACTGTGGTTGGTTATTTGTAACTTTTGCATCACAAGGTTTTAAGGATGAAAACAAGGAGTTTTATGTTAATGAAACCATTTTGGGAGACTTGTGTGGTCTAACAGGAAAACTTGAGGGTTTAGGATGGAAAACCTGTTTAGTTTTGTGGTTGAGTTTGCTCCCACCATATGATTGCATATTCCTTCTTTACAGCTTATTATCTGTTTCTATTGGGCTTCGGCTCATGGGTGAGAATTTTTTATAAAATCATTTTTAGGTGATGATGTAGATGAGGTATAGCTTGGTGGTGCCCGCGGTAGCGTAAGACTTTTATAGTTTTTTTTCTTTTTGGTATGCCTGCTCCTGAAGGCAGGTTTTGTACGCCATAAGGCGATATATTGTACGCATGTTAAACTGTTTGTCTTTTCTTTATGAGAGATACACTCTGTTGGGTATTCCATTGGTTTCAACATGCGGATTTTAATGTATGAAAACCTGCATTTTCATATGAAATGGATGTTTTGTGGATTTTCATGTGATCCCGAGTTTTGGGGCGTGACACTTGTACTCAAATCGAAGCCCCGAAAGTCCTCTTTCAACAACACTACTCTCACAAGAAAATTCTTTTAGTAGAAAAAGTTATGTTTAAATTAGTGAGGGTATATCAAATTTTTTTAACCATTTTTCACCCATTTTTGGCCAAATGCTTTTAAAAATGATATTTTCATCAATATTGAATCTTTTTATCAAATTTCTTATCCCTTGGGCTATGGATTTACCTACCTCACTACACTTGGGTTGGGATGCTACTATCATACCGATTGGTGTTATTTGCGATAAAAATGGGTTTTTGATATGTGACTAAGGTTTTGAGAACAAGTATGGGTGTGAAAATTTGTGGGCTATATAGCGACATGGTTATCATTTAAGAGTTTTAGCTTTAAAGAGAAAACATGGATCTTGACTTGTATATACATGTATATGCATATGATGGGTGCATTCTGTTTGTTTCAAATGATATGGTCATGTGTGAGTTAATTACGCGTTAGCATTTCATGAAGTTGATAAATGGAATGTGATTATGAGAAATTACGTGTTGAAATTTGTGATGGCATTTGAATTGAAAGAAAGGATGGAATTTAAAATAAGACTTGATTGGAAATGAAATGGAAAGTTGAAATGTAAAAATTGAAAAGAGGTATTATGAGAAAATATTTAAGAAGAGGAACTAGTTGTGGGTTGGACTCCCGAATTTTTGTGAAAATGAACAAATAATGAAACGTATGGATTAATGTAGATTAAGTTGGCCTGGCGAGTCCGCGGTAAAAGACCAGAAACTTGTGCAAGATGGGGACCATATGCCCACGGGTTACCCCCGAAATGTGGTATTGTATCGTGGTGAGTTATAGAGTTATCTATTACCCAATGGCTTCGCGTAGCTTATTGGGATAATAGGGAGGGATTTCTATAAGCTGCATTCAGTGCATTTGATAATTGGAAACCAAGATATAATTTGAGTTAGGGCCGGGAGTTTAGTCAGGACCTTTAGTGGAATAAGTTCTGATTCGTGCGAGAAATGATCTAGATCGGGGACAGAGTTAGTGATATCCGATTTTCTCGTATGGTTAGCTCGAGCCCTATACTTCCTCGTGATCCCTCACGTTGCCCACTACACGCACGGATATTTTTCTTATTGGTTTCGGTTATTATTTAATTTAATTAGATTGTCTATTTTGCCGCTGGAGACATTCAGGTATTAAATTAAATAATGAGGGTTTATGGTTTTTGGCATACCTAGGGATTACTCCCTAGGTGGCTGGCCCTAATAGGAGATGGTGGGTTTTTATTTTTATGTTAAGTATATATCTTCTTATCTTTTTTAGAAGGAGAATATATATACACTTAATATCCTTTTTTGATATATGGCTATATATTAAAAAGGAGGCTCCATAAAGAAAACCATAACCCTAATCCTACCCTAGCCGCCGCCCCCCTCTCTCTCCTTTTGGCAATTCATTTTTGCTCTTTGGAGAGAAGTGTGAGGAGAAACCAAAGAGAAAAAAAAAGACTTCGATCAAGATCGGTACCCACTCGCCAGGATCATCGTGTGTGTCAGGATATACGTGAGAAGATCGTTGGGTCGTCTCGGATCGTTGTTCAGCATCAAAGAAACTTGTTCAAGTTTCTTGAAGGTATATTTAATCATAAAATATCATATTATTTTATTATTTTTCATGAAAAACGCACAACGTCGTTAATCGAACTTTTTCAGCTGCGCGGCTCTAACAATGGTATCAGAGCCAGGCTGCGTTCTTCATGAAAAACATGTCTCCTAACCTTTGTTTTGCAGCATACTTCGTTATGATCCGGTTCATTAATCGATTGAATGTATAATTTATTTATATCATTTTTACCGCGTATCTCGACGGTTTTTAAATCGAGAGTAGGTTGAATGTAAGCCACGCGAGTGGAGGCATAGGTTATGCGAAGTAATTTATATTTCATTCAATTTATTTTTTTGAATTCATCTTGTAAATCGAATCACAAAACGGAGATCGAAAATAGGAAAGAAAAGAAAGAAGGAGCGATGGCAACCTGTGCGGACAGCGCACTGTCGCTGCGTTCAGTAGCAGTTTTCGAGGCTTCCGGGAAATTTTTTCGAAGCAATTTATTCTCTAAAATTAAGTTCAATCTGTTAGCTTTCCAACAGTGGTTCGATGGTGGCAAGGAAATGACGGGAAGGGGTCCGGAAAAATTTTCAAAGAAGGTGCTGCAGAATCCCGCCTAAACAATGATGCGATCCTCGAGGATTTTTTTTTGGGCACTTCTGCTTTGAATTTTGAGGCAATTTTTTGCGTTAATCTGGTTTGGGATGTTAGCAAGCTCCAGTAATTTCTTGGGACACTTTCGGGTCCGGGAGACGCATCAAAGAGCCGCTGAAAGTTGGTCGCACAAAGCTGGTACACAACAGAATTTTTGGCAGTGAAGGGGGCTATTTGGGCTTCTTTTTCAGACTTTTTTCGACGATCCAGCGGTGGTCTGGGGGCTAAGGAAGAAGGTCGAGTCTTTGACGGCTCGTTTATGGTTTCAAAACTCTAACCGTTTAATCTTTAATCCGAGACCGTCGGATTAAAAGATTAAATGAAAGATACGGATCATAACGACTTTTATTAATTTAATTGTCGTTATTTTAATTATTTATTTATTTATTTATTTTATTTAATTGCGTGGATGAATTTTTTTTTTTTTTTTTTATGCATGATTTTAATTATCGGAAGTATATTAGGAAAATCGATTTTATAAAATAAATAATCCTAGCAATTTTTTAAAACGAGAAAATAAATAGATAATTATTTATTTAATTTTTGTGTTAAAAATTCATTAAGGTTTTAATTAAAGCTCAGGTAATTAATTTCTTTCACAAAATTAAAAAAAAAGTTTTTGTTTATTTTATTAAGGTTAAATAAGAAATATTTTAATTGATTAAAACCAAATTTATTTTAATCAAAAATTAAAATATGTTTACTCATTTAAAATAAACAAAAAAGAAAAACTCTCGATTTTTAAAATATTAAGTGGGAGAAGAGTTTAGTCACAGATAAATCCTACGGTCTCCATTACACATTTGTAGGAGATGTGGTTATAGCTCGCGCGTCGACTTCGACTTTTGATCTCCCTAAGAACAGGTTATAATCATGGTATCTCCGGTACGAATCTTCGAAAGAAGTAAATTTGAAAATAGTGCGAAGTAGGGCTCGCTCACACTGGGCTTAGTGCTTTGACACGGTATTTTCAAATTAAGGGTAATGGTTATACACTTAACCCGTAAATAAAAATGTCCTCCTTAAGGAGTCACTATTTTTATTTGTGGAGACCAAAATTTATTGGCTATTTAATTTACATAGAATGTCCTATATCAAGGAATAAAAAATCTAGTACTTCTTTATTCGTTAATTGTTAGACGTCCACACTACGTGGCCTATCAATTGATGTGACTCTAGACCGGTGGTTTTTTATTATGATATTTGGTTTCGGCAGTAAATTAATAGACTGACATGTCTATCTGGACGGGTGTTGATTAGTAAACGTCCATACTACGTGGCCTGCTTAATCACGAAGGATTCGGGCTGCCAATAATTCTTTTAAATTAAAAGGTTGAGGGATCCTAATTTAATAAAAGAATTAAAAAGTTTTTCTCTTTTGTTTCTCAGGATTAATAATGGGATCATTCAATCCACTTGCGACAATTCTCAAGGAACATACATTAATTGGACTTAATTTTATCACATGAAAAAGGAATCTCGATATTGTCTCAACTTCTGACGACTATAGGATCGTGTTAGTTGATCCCGGTCTACTCGCTCCCAATAGTGGATCTTCTAACAAGAGATCCGGCACTATCAAAATTGGGTAAAGACTGATATGATGGCACGTTGCTACTTCTCGACTTTCATGTCAGATGTTTTACAAATCCAATATCAGTCTATGGAATCTGCGGCTGATATGATATTTAGCTTTACATAAATGTTTGGCGAGCAAGGTCAGGTAGCAAGGCAGGTTTCCATGATGGATCTTATGAACGCGAACATGGCAAATGGTACACCGGTTAAGGACTACATTTTGAAGATGATCGGTCTTCTTAACGAGTTAGAGGTCCCTGAAGCCGAGATCGATGTGGAATCCCAAATTGATATCGTGCTCCAGCAACTGCCCAATTCATTTCAACAATTCTGCCTCTATTATAAAATGAGCAAACTGGATTTTACTTTAGCGAAATTATTGAAAGGATTACAGGCAGTAAAGGGTGTTATCCGAAAGTCAGCACATGTGTTTGTTGCGCAAAAGGCTTTTTCTTCTAAGCCAAGAGGTGGTAAAAAGAAGAAGAAAGGGGTGCAACAAGATAATACACAAAAGGCTGACAAGGGAAGTCATCAACTGCCAAGGCAAAGGTTAAGGTGCCTAAGGGCGGTTGCTATCACTGTTTAAAGTCGGGACAGTAAAAAAGAGATTATCTTGATTACTAGAATAGCGTGGCTGTAGGTAAAGCCTTTTCTTTAATTGTTGGATCATGATTAGTGATTGTATCTACGAAAACCTGATGTATAGATACATGAGCCATAAATCATATCTGCAATTCGTTGCAGAGGTTCCAGGTGACTAGATAATTTAAATATGACAAGGTTTACCTTCAGATGGGGTATAACTCCCAGGGACTGCTACTGCAGTGGGAGACGTAGTTCTTTCCATCTAGTAGAAAGAGGTGTTTAATTTTAAAGAACATTTGTATGTGCCTCAAATTAGGTGAAACTTTGTTTCGATTTCCTGATTGGTATTGATGGATATTGTGTTTACTTCAATAAGCAATTTTTCAATATTGTGGTTGGTAAACACTTCATCTATCATGGCACATTGAATAATGGTCTTTATATTTTACACCCGATTATTTCTACTATTCAAAATGATGAGATGAATAAATAACATGTTTTACCATTTAATTGGAAAGGTTCCTCGCTGAACCAAATATTACTTTGACATCTTCGTCTAAGTCATCTTAATCTAAAGAGAAAACAAATACTGGTAAAAGATGAACCTTTGGGTTCATTAGAAGTGGAGGCACTTCCAGTCTACGAATCCTGTTTAGAGAGTAAGATGATCGAGAGGTCGTTTATAGCTAAGGGACTTAGAGCTAAAAAAAGTGTTGGAACTGGTTCATTCTGATGCATGTGGTCCTATGAACATTCAGGCAAGAGGTTGGTAAGACCCTATGATTTGATCGAGGTCGTAAATACCTCTTTAGGAGTTTAGGGACTACTTATCAGAACATGGGATTACATCCTAGTTTTCTGCACTAAGGATGCCACGGTAGAATGGTGTAGCGGAACGGAAGAATAAGTCATTTAAGGAGATAGTAAGGGACATGACGAGCTATTCGGTTTTACCACATTCATTTTGGGGGTTTGCATTAAAGATAGCGGTGTTTATTCTGAATTTGGTACCTACTAAGGCAGTTCCCGGTATCCCTTTGGAGTTATGGACAAGACGTAAGTCAAGTCTTGAACATCTTCAGATATGGGGATTACCCAGCACACGTGCTGGTGGGAAATGCAAGTATGGTGAAATCAAATACAGAAGTCTGTTTCTTTGTAGGATACCCTAGAGGAACTAAATGTGATTTTATAATCCTAAGAGTCAGAGGGTATTTGTTAGCACAAATACAAGATTCTTGGAAGAGAATTATGTAATAAATCACAAACCCGGATCGCAAGTTGTTCTAGAAGAGATCAGGAATGATGATTTGGTACAACTGAAAAATATACCTAATGAACGGAATGAGATACCACCTATCGTGAGTACACAGCAGGAGTTTCGTCGTAGTGGGAGGATTATTCGTCAACCTGAGAGGTTCATGTTCTTGGGAGAGTCCTTACGACAAGATCCCGGAAGAACATGATACCGAACCCAGAAATTATAATGAAGCACTGCAAGACAAGGATGAAGAATTATGGCAAAAGGCTATGGAATCTGAGATAGAGTTTATGTACTCTAATCAGGTCTGGGAGCTTGTGGATCTATTAGATGGGATAAAACCCATCGGGTGCAAATGAATTTTTAAGAAAAAGAGAGGAGTGGACGGGAAAGTAGAAACCTTCAAAGTTAGACTTGTTGCGAAGGGGTTTGCTCAGAAAGAAAGGTTCGATTATGAGGAAACCTATTCGTCGATGGCTATGCTTAAGTCCATTCGGATTTTCTTATCAATTACTGCTCATCTTGATTACGAGATTTGGCAAATAAACGTCAAGACGGCATGCCTTAACGAAATTCTTGACGAGAGCATCTATATGATGCAGCCAGACAGGTTCATAGTGAAGGGCCAAGAGCACATGATATGCAAACTTAAGAAATTTATTTATGAACTTAAGCAAGCATCAATTGCATTGAATTTGCGCCACACAAGAAAACTATTTCGGAATAACACCGCCGCTTGGAAACTTTGCTGATTGGGACTGCTCTGTTTTGGAATTAATTGCTTGGTAATCCCAAATCCCAAGAGTGTTGGAAACCATGACGCAAGCTACTGTTTCACGCCGAACAAATTGATGCGGCTTTGGAAGAAATTTTGCTGTGGAAATCCGGTGCTGCACCTGCTACTTCGTTGATCACTTTTGATTGTGAATCATTACAAGTTCCAAGCACGGTGATTGCTTCAACTCACTGT
>JAOTRH010150938.1:0-44872 GCA_034768845.1 Heliamphora exappendiculata | reverse complement strand
TGCAATTATTACTACAATATATAATAAAATTAATGTTCGTTAGATCTTTAAGAATTTCTTTACTGGCCTTTTATTTAGTGAGCATTGTATAATATATCGATATGATCTCTTAATATTTTTCTTTTTGAATAGCAAATATTCGCACATATTACACCCATACATTGTAATTAGTAAGGCTTCTTAATTTCTCATTTGAGAAGCAAACACTTATACCATTGGGCCAAAGGCTACTTGGTGATTCCTTAATAATATTTTGCACCAATTTATTGATTTTATTTTATGTACATATATAAGAGGCACATCTTAAAACTAAATTTGGCAAACTTTTAATCTATTTATTAAATTATACAAAATCAATTAAACTATTTAAAATGGTGGTCAAGTAATGACTACTTACTGTAGTAATGGTTTAAAAACTAACATAACTTCTTTTTTTTTTTTTTTTTCATGCATACTTTGGCCGCTGCTGAATAAAAATTAATTTTAAATTCTGCATCTAAACCTAATGCGCCCTTGTTACACTAGATGGAATTGAGATGCTTTCTATTTTCTAAGAAATGGAGGGCTCTCCATTCTCATCTAATAGTATTTAATATGGATTTATCTTAATAATTGGAATAGTTTATATTGTAAAATCAATCAAAAAATCTAAAGCATTCATACAAAAAACTAAATTGATTGGATATAAGTAACTAAATGATTGAATCACATTAATTTTTTTTTAAAAAAAATTATACAGTTTACTTCCAAGATTATACTTGTAATTTATTTTTTTACATAAATGTATTTTGACCATGTAATTGTCGATATCCTATCAACTTAATTTTTTCAAATACGTTCTTCTCAGTAAAATTTATAATTTGAACAAATCAAATCGTCAAAGTGAATTATTTTGGATATTAGAAACTAAAAATTAATAGTAATAGGAGTATAAATAGTGAAAAAGCAATGATTCAAAATCAAAAAATACCTAAGAGTGAGTATTTTCATTATCTAGGTTCGATTCTCAACAAAGATGTAGAGATGTTGCAAATGATATAACTCATAGAATCAAAGTTAGTTGGTTCAAGGGGATAAGTATTTCCAGAGTTTTATGCGATCGATGGATTCTTATAAGATTAAAAGAAAAATTTTATAGGATAGCTATTGGGTCAACAATTTTATATGGAACAGAATATTGGGTTGTTAAGAAAGATTACATAAATAAGATTAGTATTGCGAAGATGAAAATGCTAAGATGGATATATGGTAATTAAGACTAGAAAAAATAAATTTATGAATGAAAAAATTCGTGAAATAGTAGTAGTTGCACCAATTGATGACAAGTTGAGAGAAAATAGATTAAGGTGGTTTGAACACATATAACGTAGACCAGTTGATACAGTAGTTAGAAAAAGCGACAAGATCATGAGTAATAAAAATACTAGAAAGAGGAGTAGACCTAAATTGATATGGAAATGCGATATTAAAAATAGATATGAACCTATTAAAACTAATTTAAAATATGTTCTTAACAGAGAAATAGCGTAGAATGATTTATATAATCAGTCCCAATTAATTAGAATAAATGTTTAATTTGATTTAATTTGGTTTGGTTGGGTTAAAAACTAAAAATGGAGACAACTTGGATCCCACTTAAGGAGAGAAATTAGGAAGGGGTATGAAGTATTGTAATTATGCTGCGTGCATTTGAAGAAATGATGGATTGGTGTGGAAGGGAGAAAATGGGTGGTCATGATTGAAAATAATAGCAACAACATTGAAAAATAATGTAGTAGGAGTAACTTTGGCCTTTATATATATCAACACATAATGAATTCCACTTCTGATTGTCTTTCAAGGGTTCTTTTTAATTTCACCTTACAATGTTCATCATGGACACAAAGATTCTCTGTTTCGAAAAAAAATTACAAAACGAATAGTTAGGAAAATGCAGTGCAGGAATAAAACGAATTTAATTAGATACGTACTAATAAAATAATATTTTAGTTAAAAAGTAATAAAAGGCATAAAAAATAGAAGTGGAAAAGTTTGTAATTTTTTTTACATGTATAAGTAGTGTTTTTATTGAAAGTACAAAATTCAAACTTCGATCGTATGTACACTATATCTTATTCTACAACACACTTGACATATAAATAAAATAAGCAAAAGCTAAATTATGACATTTATTGCTATGTCGAAACAAATTAAGTAAAATACCCCACTGTAGGGTCCTTTTAGGGAAAAAATAATTATTAAATACTAAAGAGATAAAACTTATGAAATAATCAGAAAACATAAAATAGAGAGAGATCAATTGTTGGGTGAAGGAAAAAGCTAATTATTATTAGAATATCTAGCAGTATGAATACACATGATCTTAATAATCTGAATCAGAATTTGAATAATAATCTCCATAAGAACACGGTAATCCCTTCCTATTTATAATCTTCTTATGGAGCTATAGGATCAGAACGGGATTCTTAAAATGTATTATCAAATCACGAGATCTTATCTAAATATCTCAAATATCATTCGAATATCTAGAATTAGTGTTCTACTCTAATTTGACTAGGTCAATCCTTGTACACCTAGTGGGTACCTGACCCACTCGGTTCAAGTGACTCCGGGTTATTAGAGTAACTCGAGTAGGTCAGCTTGGGATTTTCCATGATTCGACAAGACCATTTCTTTATCCATCAAGCTACGTGTCTTCCAATGTTCTGTATAGAATTTATTATTCTATCTTTATTGTCTATGGAATATTCTTTCGATTTTCAGTAGAATCTATGATTATAGTTTATGCTATATTATGCTGGCCATATAGTCAGCGCTTGGCTACATAATTAGGTAGTTCGAGCTACACTATAGTCTATGCTATGTCTTCATGGTCTTATGCAATGGCCATATAATAACATAGTCTGCGCTATGTTCTTATAGTCTGTGCTATAATATTTCTTCATTTGTAGTCAAAGCTACGTTTATATAGTTTGAGCTATATTTCTTGTGCCTTTGTTTGTGTCAGGCGATAAGCAGCAATATTATTTAGTCGAGCCATTGAAGGTCCCAATAAGTTGGATTCATAGTGTTACAAAATTTAAGCATTTGATTTACTTCTTTTTTATTTGGTAAATCTATGACAAATTAATTTATTTTTATTCTTTGATATTTTAACACTTGATTTTTTAGAAGTCAAATTTTATAGATTGCAACAAAAATGGTGCAGTAGAAACAATGCAGAAGCTACAGTAGGTCAAGACTGCTTGATCAGTCTTATACGCGAGGCTCTTTTAAATCAGATAAGGCTTTATAATTTTTGACTACTTTTAGAGGTAGTTAGGGCTTTCTTATATATAGACTGCTAGGGTTTCATTAAGTGTGCCTCTTCTTGATTTTATAAACCCTACCCACCAAAAGGTGCCTTTTCAGTTGATTAAAAAGCTCACAAGCCAGTCAACAATCACTTGATGAAGTTAGTGTACATAGATTCGATAGGAGTAGGCTTACATTCGTAGGTTATGGATTCAACGGTTGTTTGTAAAATTCTCTTGTAACCAACGACTTTGTTAGAGTGCTTGATCGTTTTGGACCTAAATTGGACCCATGGTTTTTGCCCAGTTTGGGGTTTTTCACATAAAAATGCCTTGTTTGTGCGTGGTTGTTTATTTGTTGGCTTGTGTGGTTATTTTATTTATTTGTGGCATTTGGCTTCTTTAGATAAATCAATTGGTGCAATTCAGTCTATAGAAAGTTTTTCAATTGGTATAGAGCAGGACACTTAAATTTTTTTTTAAAATATTGATCCTCCGATTGATTTGAAATAATGGAGTTTCTTAGAGTAGGTGCCTCGACCGGTAGACCACCTCTATCCCTTTTGGAAAGTCAGAACGAGAGCATTTTTAAAATATATAGATAAACGAGTTTAGCTTTTCGTTGTTGAGGGATACAAATACCCCATCATTGTTGTTGACGGAAAAACAATCCTTAAGCTCGTGGCTAGATAAGACATAACCAATTTTAAGAATGCAGGCTGGAATAGTAAAGTTATAAATGCTATCTTCGGCAGAGTCACATAAGACGAGTTTCGTTGAATAAGTACGTGTGACTTGGCTAAAGAAGTATAGGATATACTTCAAGTCACTCATGAAGGGTTTGAAACTATAAAAATCTTCAAACTTCAACATCCGACAACAAATTTTGAAACTTTACAAATGAAATACAATGAAAAGTTGGATGATTTTATACAAATCTAAGTGACATTGTAAATGCCTCTTTTAATCTTGGCAAAAAGATTCTTAATTCTAAAATTGTTAAGAAAATTTTTAGATTTTTATCCAAATATTTTTAACTCAAAGTCACAGCAATAAAAGAAAGTAAAGATATTGACTCTATCTCTGCTGAAAGTTTAGTTGAAAACTTGTAAATCTCAAGGTTCTGCAAGTGACTTTAATGATGATTTTGACCATGAGATAATAGATATTTTATGAAGAAATTTAAGAAGTTTTTAAAAAGTAAAAAGGCTAATCAGGATATATAAAAAAATCACAAAAAGAAAAAAGGGAAAGAAAAAATAAAAAACATGTCCATTTTTATTAAAAAGGGGTCGAAAAGCCAATTTTCTAAAATCTAATGCTATGAATACAAAAGATATGAACATATGGTTAAAGAATGTCCAAATTCTCTTAGAAAAAAATAGAAAAGATTCACAGTCACTTGAGATGACGAGAGTGAACCTGACACGAGTGATGAGAAAGAGACTAATTATGATGATGGTAATACTATTGCATTCATTGCTTCTGTACAAGAGGAATCTATTGAGTCTGAAAATAAAAATTCTATAAAATTTCGAATAATAAAAAAGAAGAGGGTGAGAAGGTTAGTGACATTGAGGATAGTGAAATTCTACAATAAGCTTATAACAAACTTTACAACGAGAGCTATTTGTTAGCCAAATAGAGTTGTAAACTGGTTAATAAATTTAAATTATGTGAAAAAAAAGATAGTGTCAAGTAGGAGTTAACTGAATCTCAAGTACTGGTAGAGAAGTTAAAGTCTAATAGAGAGACCTTGTGTGAAAAACTTGACCTGTGTGAAAATAAAGAAATAGCTTGTTTGAATTGAGTCATACCAGAATGATCAAACTAAATGAACTTAAAAATGAATTTCGTGCTTGTGTTGATTCAAAGAAAGTTCTTGAATTAAAATTGGCAAAATTAGAAACAGATCTATTAAATGCTCAAGATACTTTTAAGAAGTTGATGGAGGTACCTAGGCTTTAGATGACATGTTTGGGTTGCAAAAGGCTGTGACAGATAGGTGTGGACTTGAGTTTGTTAGTGCTTCATCAAGCAAATCATCCAAAGAAAATGAAAAGATTGGCCAGTCAATTCAAGCTAAATCTGCATTAAACTTTGTAAAAGCAGAAACATGTAAAGGAATGAGCTCGAAAAGAATAGCTGCTGACCCTTCAACAAAAGTCAATGGAAAGTGGAGAAATCAGGCGACTAGAACCACTATTCAGCATGGTGTGGTATGAAAAGCTAAATTCATTCATACTTGTCACCATTGTAGTATTGCTAGTTATATATGTCCCGATTGCATGAAGTTAAATAGGAATAGAATTTTTGTGCCTATTTGTTATCACTGTGGTATAAAAAGACACATCAGAGCTCATAGCACTAGGTTATTTGACCAAAATAGGCTTAGTTTTAACCTATTATATCGACTTAGGAAAATTTGGACCTCAATCCCAGAACCTGTGCCTTTAAAAATCAAGAAAATCTAGGTTAGAAAAAGTGATTTAAACTGCTTTCTAGCTAGTCGGAGTCCGTAGTTTTGGTTGGTTGCTTGAGTCATGTCTTTTTTTTTTGTGTGTCACTTTTTTATTTTGATTTTTTTGGAGTCTTTAATTAAAAAAAATGTGGGGGACTTTTTTAAGGTGTGAGTACCATTTCTATACATATGATTATAATTGTTTAAAATCACATGTGTTTTTGTTTTTGAGATTAAATACACACCTTTAGTTTTTAGTTAACCTAGTTCATAGTTATTTGGAATGCCTTCAGAGTTGAGTCTATTCTGTACATTATTTGAACACTGATAGATGTAGTGATCCTTTGAATTAGGTTCAAAATTTTTCTATGAGTCTTTCTTATTTTCTCAATTTTTTAAGATTTCACAAAATGATCTCATAGTGGTGACTCATAGGAACTTAATGTTTAAACTCCCTCATTTTGATTTTGTATGTTTGGTTTGAGAAAATAACTACCTATGCGAGCTTTACTTTTTCATTCGTACTAGTCGGAAAGCTGTCGATCAAAGTAAAAAAAAAAGAAAAAGAAAAAAAATCTGCATTCTTTGGTTGAGGGGGGTAATTCTGTAAAGTGAATTAGGTCTAAGCTGATTTGACTTTGTGACATTCATGATTTCTGATAAATAAATGTGATTCAGCCATATAGATTTCGTATAGGATTTAATCTTGAAGTCTGGAAATATTTCAAGTCACACACACAGTGTTTCATATAGAATCTACTATGATTATGTTAGTTTATATATGAATATAAATTATCTTGGACTCTGTGCATATTTTTATCAATTTGACTAAATTCGGTGGTTTCAAACATATAGAATGCGCATAGATTTTGTACTTATTCTTTAATTTTGCTCCATACTCAAAATTGTTTTTGTTGTTGTTTGTCAATTTTGTGATAAAAAGAGGGAAATAGATGTGGTTAAGGGGGTGAGTTTGGGGTGAGTCTATTTTTTTTAAGTTTTTTTTTTCTGAGTTAAGTGGGAGGGTTTAGTTTGAGGGGGGAGTAAGTGATTTTTTGTGTGTGTCATATCAATGTTTTTTTTTTTGGCGTGCCGTTTGTGTGTTTAGTTAGTTGGATATTGATGACTTGATTAAATAAACGTATAATTTGGTTTGTTGGATTTTGTCACAGAATTGCCAAAATGAGAGATTGTTATGAAATTTAAGCCTCTAGTTTAATTTTTTTTATTTGAAAAATCTGTGACAAATTAATTTATATTTTATTCTTAGATATTTTAACACATGATTTTTTGGAATTTGAATTTTATATATTGCAACAGAAATTGTAATGCCCTGATTTCCAATTAATAAACCCATATAGAGGATCGAATAAGAGATGTCGAAAAATTTTTATTTTGTAAAATAATTTTCCAGACATGCCACCGTATGTACCCAAGGGTACCTAAGAAATACCAGCCAAACTCCTTTTTGTTTTAAAATAAAGTCCAAAAATATTTGCACAACGGTTGTCTGCTAAATCGGGCCTTCCACCGCTTGAGCGGTGAGGTACCTGAGAGTTTCTTGTTCAAATTCTGAATTTTTTTTTAAATATTGGGAAAACACTTGATTTTTCACACCCTTTGAACACGCTTTAAGACAAGCCCAAATTGAAGTAACATATAAATTTGGTAGTAAAACAACTCCATTCAACTCGAAAAGTTAAAAATTGAATGTTTGAAAGTCATAACTTCACATTCCACAATGAGGAATCCAAGCCAAATTACAAACCCTACACCCTCACTTGCATACACAATTTGAAATCATGACTTTAGGGTTTTACAACCCGGATTACTCGAACCCATAAACATTCATCCAATATGTTCTAAAAAGAATTACATGTACAATTTATTTCTCAAAAAAAAAAAATCTATCATTAATATGTAATCCTATCCAAAACTATACCAAAAGGGTCTCTGAGACCATGCTCCTCACTCCATTGTCTTCTTTCCGTTACCACCTGAAATATTGTTAAATAATATGAGCTGAAACTCATAGAAAATAGACTACATATGAATAAATACATGATATGCAAGGATGGTTATGTGAATGCATAGCATGTTTAAACCCAAAACCAAACCCATTTTTCTTGTAAATTCTCATTCACATAATTGGTTTTCTTTTTTTGCCCAAAATCAACGCACGAAATAAATTAACCTGTTAGTCCCGCCAACACAAACCCAAGATGGTTCCAATGAGTCCCCATTTCAATCCATTTCCTTACATTTCCCACAACCCACCATTTCTAAGGTTTTTCCCAAAATCTTTCATTCATCGTTCATATTATATGGCTTATCAATCCAGTTTCATTCATTGATTTAATTAAGTACGAAGGCCCAGACGGTGACTGTAGAACCAGGTGTATTTATCGCCACTGGACCATGCGAGGCCCAATGGATAAATACCCATTCAATAGCTCGACACGGAGAGCGCATATTTTCAATTTCTCTTAGAAACATAGATGGGTAGGCCGCCCAAGAGCACGCTTTTACTTGGATTAACCCGAAAGAATGGTCTACCTTATATTGCGCAAGTTTTCGATCTTTAACAGAGGAGCAACTTATGCCCAAACTTAATAATCCATTTCATTCACATTGTACTTTAATTAAGTTATTCACACTAAACCAATGCAAGTCCAACTGTCAACTCGGTTTCTCTTGCCAAACCCATCATCGTTAAAGGTTCTATTATCAATCATTCAATTATCTTTATCAAATTCATACTTAAATTAATATACGGAGGTACGTTCAAATTCCATATCACATGCCATCATTCACTTTCTCCCAATTTGTGAAATTTATTCAAATTTCCCAACCCAACACTACACCGTTTTCATTTTTTCCCAAGGTTCGTGGAATTTTTATAACAATAAGGTATAATCCAAGTCTTAATTTGTCAAAAATTCAACCAATTTCACCATTCGGGTCTAACGACCAAAAACTCCCAAATTTTCATGATTTTGATAACTACCAAACCCTAACTTCTTAAAATACAATTTAAAGGTTCCCACATGATATTACCAAGATCAAAGCACCACAAGTTATCCAAGACCAGAAGATTCAACATGCTTTAACCCTGAATCACAACTTAGGATTTTCAAAATGTAGATTTCTCACATTTTCATGTATAAACTCGAAATATACATCACATATCAAACAAATTTTCATATATAGTCATAGATCCTACTTCTTTGATGATAGATCCACAAGGAAGAAGCCCTAGAAAGGTTTAATTGCAAGAATCTCAAACCAAAAGGTGAGAAGAAAGCTTCCAACGCCAAGCTCAAGCCTCCAACGAGTATTAAATCGAGAGGGAAGCAAGGGATCCACTCGAGATGAGCAAAGATGGCTCCTAGAACTCCCCAAACCCAACCTATGTCTCAAACCTTCTTCTAGAGAGAGAAAGAGAGATGAAAGGAATGGGGTTGAAGTGTCTAAACCCATAACTTAAAGTTTGCTCGCCAACAGTCTGCTCGAGCGGGCTCTCCACCACTCGAGTGGTCCCCTAAGTTAAAAATCCTCTGCCACCTGTCCGCTCGAGCAGATTCTCCACCGCTCGAATGGTTAACGCTAGGTGAGAACCTGAACAAAAGATGCAAGGATGAATCAAATCATAAGTCAGATACCTCCAAACTTCTCCTAAACAACCCACAACAATGGTTCTCAAGCTCAGGTTTTAATTTTCACATGCAATCTACACATTTCACTGTCATCACGTAAAACCCACAACATGCTATTGTTCACTTAATTACAATTCAAATGGAAATGGGTCCCTACAACTTCTCCCACTTGGGAAATCTCGTCCTCAAAATTAGACATATATCAAGAATTAAACAACTCGAGGTACTTCTCACGGACTTCTGACTCTCGTTCTCACGTGGCTTCTTTAATGTCGTGGTGATACCATAAAACTTTCACATACGCTATGGTCCTTCCTCGTAGGACTTTTTCTTTGGTGTCAAGAATTTTCGCTAGTCTCTCCTCGTAGGTAATATCATCATCTACTCTCAACTCGGCCCAATCTAAGACATGAGACGGGTCCGACTCATACTTGTGCAACATGGATGCATGGAAAACATTATGTATGAACGCTAACTGTGGTGGTAAAGCAAGTGATAGGCCACCTCTCCAATCACGTCAAGGATGTCAAATAGCCCAACAAAATGCGGAGATAGTTTTCCACTCTTTCCAAACCTCATCAAACCGTTTCATGGCGAGACCTTCAGGAACACACGGTCTCTCACCCCAAACACTAACGGTCTCCTCCTCTTATTTGCGTGGCTTTTTTGACGAGTCTGCGTGGTTACTAAATGTTTACGAATAACGATAATCTTTTCTGTGATATCTCGTACAAGCTTAGGCCCCAACACTACCTTCTCCCCAACGCTCGTCTGACAAACGGGTGACCTACAAGGTCTACCGTACAAGGCCTCGAAGGGCGCTATCTCAATGCTTGACGGGTAACTGTTATTGTAGGTGAACTATACTAACGGCAAATGGTCTTTCCACGACCCCTAAAAGTCTAGCACACACGCTCTCAACATATCCTCCAGTATCTGAATGGTGCGCTCTAATTAGCCATCTACCTAAGGGTGGAACGCAATACTAAGAATTAGATTCGCTCCCATGACAGATTGCAAACTCTTCCAAAATCGTGACGTGAAACGGGGATCTCGATTTGAGACGATGGAAATGGGTACTCTGTGGAGTTTGATAATCTCACTCAGATAAAGGTTGCTAAGCTTATCAACTGACTCTGTCATTTGGATAGGAAGGAAGTGCGCAGACTTGATTAGTCTATCCACTACAACCCAAACAGCATTGTGTCCTCTTGGTGACCTAGGAAGTCCTGACACAAAGTCCATGGTAATATTCTCCACTTCCACTCGGACACTGATTGTGGTTGTAACATACCCGCTGGCCTCTAATGCTCGGTCTTCACCTGTTGACAAGTCAGGCAACGCGAAACAAATAGGGCGACATCCCTCTTCATTCCTCTCCACCAAAATTGCCTGCGCATATCATGGTACATCTTGGTGCCACCCGAATGCACCGTCAAACGAGGGTGATGAAACTCAACGAGCACGTCACCGTGACATGATTCTTGCACAAAGATCCTTCTGGCAAACCTCAAACTCTTGGCGAAATGGATAATCCACTCCCTGACATCCTCGCCACTCAAAACTCAATCTCTAAACATCAAGCTCTCTGCATCCTGTCGTTAAGCCTCCACAACACGCTGGACGAGGGCGGGCTGAGACAACACCGTAAACAATGTAGCACACCCACCCGGCTTACCTAGGCATAAGTCGTACTCGCCAATCTCCCCAAGCATATTCCATTCTCTCATGGCAATGTGAGCTAACGAACTCAAGGACTTTCGACTTAGGGCATCAGCAACCACGTTGGCCTTCCCTGAATGGTACTATAGATTAAAGTCATAATCGCCCAAGAGCTCCATCCATCTTCTCTGACGCAAGTTCAAATTCTTCTGCGAAAATAAATACTTCAAGCTTTTATGGTTTGAAAACACTTCAAAACGTTCTCCATACAAATAGTGCCTCCAGGTCTTTAGAACATAGACCACCGCTGCGAGCTCCAAATCATGGGTAGGGTAATTCTTCTCATGAATCTTCAATTGTCTCGATCTCTAGGCAACCACCTTTCGTTCTTGCATCAGCACGCAGCCTAGACCTTCATGTGACGCATCACAATACACAATATAGCTAAGTCCCCTTTTTGGTACAATCGGGATAGGTACACTAGTCAATCTCTCTTTAAAGGCCTCGAATGCGAACTCGTACCTATCATTCCATACGAATTTAACTCCCTTTTGCATGAGGCATGTCATAGGCACTGTAAGTCTAGAAAAATCTTTCACGAATTGTCAGTAGTAACCCAATTTGTAACGCCCCAAGTTTCAATTAATAAACTCATATAGAGGACCCAGTAAGTATAATAATCCGAGTTTTCGAGATTTTTTTATCAAATAATGTTTAATAAATAATAATAAATAGAAATTAATCTTTTTTTGGTGGAGTATATAATTCATGGCTAATAGGTGATAGTTTATTATAATAATAAATCTAAATAAGTTTGATTTTAAGTTAAGCTAAAAATTTAAGCTTAAATAATAAGATTATAATAAGTTTTATACTAACGTTAAGTTTAAGTTTAATAATAATAATTATTATTATTATAATAAATAATTTAATAGTAGAATAATTTTTCTTTTAGAAGGTAATAATCTAGTTAGGAAAGAAATATATTTTAAAAGATAATAATAATTTTGTTTTTGGAAGACAAAAGAATTAAGAAAATAAATAAATAAAATAATTACATTTATACATATAAATCTTTACCTCTATATATACATACATATGCCATTAGGGTTGGAATAATTTAGAAATCATGCGCCGCTTAGGAATTAGAAAATAACTATAACAGTGCGCTGTGGAAGGAGTTTGGGGAGGAAAAATCAGCCTGGGTTTTTGCACGGATCAACGGCTACATGAAGTCGGATCGTAGTGATATTTTAGAGGCATACTTCTGGCATCATGTTCTTGATAATCAACGGTTTTGTTTTTCAACCAGTAAAATCTAAATCTACATTTATTTTGTTGATCGTTACAAATAATATTCGATTATTCCGACGTTCTTTTTTTTTCTCGTTCTCCAACCGTTCTTCGTCTATTTTTTTAAAGAGAGATGAGTATAAGCATCTAAATTTGTAGGATTAAGAAAGAATTTAAACCATTCGTCTCAAACCAAAACCGTTATCATTGTACCATCGTAGAAAACTGAAAAAGGTAACCGAAATCGTCAGTTTCGCAACGCATCGGTATTTATTTATTTATTTTATTTAAGTTCCAATTAGTTACTATATGTTAATATGTATGATGAATATTCTGATATTAAGGAATTTTTTTAATATCAACAATTAATCGAAAATTGGGAAAAAAATATAACTGAATTACTGGTTTTGCCCGTTTCAATATTTAATTAATTCGACGAATCTATGATCATATAGTTGCGGCATTATTTTTGAATATTTTTTTATATAAATATTCTGAATTTAAGAGGGTTCACTTTATTAAAAATAATTAGAAAACTTGAGGATAGAAAAGTGAGCCAAAATAAAATCTATCCAAACGAATCCTTGAGTTTCTGAACAGCAGAAATTTAAAACACAAAAACGGGGACTTTTGGAGCCTTTTCTTGAAAAACTTAAAACACGAAAAGTGACCGGAACGTGCCAAATAAGGTGCTAACAAAATTTCAGAATTTTCTCACGTGAAATGAAATTTTTAGACTAATTAAAAAAAAGTAAATAAAGTCTATTTCGAAAAAATAACGATTTAATGCTTTTATTTATTTATTTCACCCGAACTGTGACACATTTTGTTTGATTCTATAATTATTTGTTTATCGATTCATGTATGTTTAGATATCTTACGTTGTTATTGATGATCGCATGTTAAGTTGACGTTTTTCGTTATAGCATAATTCGTATCGCAGTTTGATTATCGATTTTAGCATGTTTTAACTATTGGGAATATGTTTATCTGGAGTGTTGCATAAATAAACTTTGCATACTAATAATCATAATGAGGTTAATTACGAGAGGTTAGTCATATGTCGTGATTTGTTGTGGTGATGGATATTATCAAGGTGCACTCACCGTAGGCTGGGCCGATGTTCGAACTTTAATAATATCCAGCGGAGTTTAGATTTTGATAAGTTACCTGGAAAACACCCGTTGTAGGCAGGGCCGATGTATATTTTAGGGTAATTTATTAGGCAGACACAGGTGCGTTCTCGATTGTAATTCTAGGATGATTATCTGGCAGAACCAGACCGTAAGTTGGGTTTTGTTATTATTTTAGGATATCATCTGGCTGGAACCGTAGAAACTTCTCGTGTATTAGATTTGATGTTGAGGATGATGATGAGGGTGTGTTCGGGTTGTGTTCCAGGATAATCCTAGTTGAAATTATTAGTAATTAATTAAATGACGATGTATTTTAATATATCTGTTGTTTATTATTGCTACCTGTTGATGTGATTAGCGATCGATGCATGCTTTACTTGTGATAAGTTTATTGAGTTTTTTGAACCCATGGTTTCGTTTTATGTTGCACTGGTCATTCAAACACCAGGTTATGAAGTGCAGGATGACGTCGTAGAGGAGAACATAAAAGAACAGATAGAGTCTTGGTTCATGTGAACCTAGCCACCAGAGTCTTTATTATTAGCATTTTTTTGTTTTCAGTTATTTTTTTTATTTTTCGCTGCAAGAACAATGATGTAATAAAATTTTTGATTTAATTTTATTTTCTTGAGAAATATTAGAATAAGATTTTGCTTTTCTGTTGTCTAGTATTTTATTTGTCGCTATAGATGAATTCAAAATTTTTGAATCGTCACAATAAGAGATGACGAAAAGGTTATATTTTGTAAAACAATTCCTTAGACATGCCACCGTATGTACCCAAGGGTACCCAAGAAATACCTGCTAAGCCTAAGAAACTCTGAATCTCAAAAACGTTCTTTGGCCTATCCAAACACTTCACTGCTTCTATCTTAGAGGGGTCCACTGCCACTCCCTCTTCCGACACCACATGCCCCAGAAATTTTACCTTGGGCAACCAAAACTCACGCTTATCATACTTCGCATATAATTGATACTCCCGTAACAACTGTAGAACAATCCAAATATGCTCCTCATGCGCCTCCTCAGAGGGTGAGTAGATGAGGATTTCATCCATTAACACTACCACAAACCTATCGAGGTGCTGATGAAAGATACGGTTCATAAGATCTATGAACGTCGCCGGTACGTTAGTTAGTCCGAATGGCATGACTAAGAACTCAAACTGCCCATATCGAGTGTGAAAAGTGGTCTTTGGGATGTCCTCCTCCTTAACTCTCAACTGAGGTAGCCCGATCTCAATTCTATCTTCGAAAAACAAAATGAACCTTTCAATTGGTCAAACAAGTCACCGATACGGGGCATATGGTACTTGTTCTTAATGGGCACGTGATTCAACTTACGGTAATCTATACAAAGACGCAGAGACCCATCCTTCTTCTTTTAAAACAATGCCGGTGCTCCCCAAGGTGACACTATAAGACGAATAGAACCATTGTCCAACAACTCTTGGAGCAGACCTTCAGCTCTAACAGTACGGTCAGTGAAAAATGGTATGAAGGCATAAAAACGGGGGCGGTCCCTAGAATAAGGTCAACGAAAAACTCCACTTCCTGTCGTGGCGGAAGCTCGAACAGATCGTTTGGAAAAACATTCAAAAATTTGCAAACTACGGGTGGGAACCCTCCAATAGTCAAACAAGTCTCACTCGTCGACAAGGCTGAGAAAAGGAGACTGAGACTGCCTCGGTCTTGTGAACAAAGAGGTCTAGGCACTAAACCGTCATTCCGATTGCCCACAAAATAAAAAGAATCTCCCTCCGGCATGCAAATAAACACTCGTTGTCAGTCACAATCGATAAAGGCATGAAAGGTGGTGACCCAATCCATCCCTAGGATGATATCAAAAGGGACCATATTGAGCAGGATAAAATCGAATACTAGATGGCGGGTGGCCACCTCTATCTCACAGGCTCTACATACATGTCGCAACATGATAGCCCCCCAATTGGCGTCTCTACACACAAGGCACTACCCAATACGTCTACCTCTAACCCTAATGTAGATGCAAATGCAGATGAGATGAATGAATGCGATGCTCCTATGTCTACAAGAACAATGGCCCATGAATGGTACACTAGGAAGGTACCTCGAATGATCAAAGGGTTAGCTGTTGCATTTGGCACGAAAGGTGCCACTAAAGTGCTGGGCTCCACAAGGGCGTACACTCGCCCCTGATTCTGCTCACTGTTCCCTTATCCCCAGGTTGCTTCACCGATTGGGCCGAAGTAGCCCCTCCTACGGTCCTCGCTAATTGTACCCCCGACTGCTGCTGCGACTGGCCATAGTCTTATCGTCCCTGTGATGCCTGCCCCTGATGTGCGCTCCTAAAGTACCCTGGCCACTCTCTCATTGAGGGCAATCTCGACGTATGTGTCCCGACTGACCACATTGAAAACATGAAAATGGGGTCCTCCTCTGAGCCTGACATTGCTGCTGTCCCCTTTGCGTGCAATCCCTAGCATGGTGCCCCAACTGTTTGCACGTGTAGCACACTATCTCTCGACGTTCAGAACGTCCAGATGGACCTATAAAGGGTGCGGGTGCCGATCGTGGTTGTGGATGAGATCCCATAAGGTAAGAACCCGATCCTCCCGACTTTTGTTTCTTTACCTGACGCCCCTCAGACTGTGCCCCAGAAGTTCCCTGATGTGACTTGCTCTTCCTCAGCTTACAGCTTTCTGCCAACACATTCTCAACTTGGATAGCGGCCTCCACCAGCTTCGTGTAGACACAAAAAACAAACGCAGCAATCCTATCCCTAATCGAGGGTCGAAGACCCCTCTCAAACCATTTGGTGTGCAACTCCTCCGCTGCGACCATTTCAGGTGCAAAGCACGACAGACTTGCTAACCTAGCCTCATACTGGACCACTGTCAAATTTTCCTAAATAGGGAGAGAAACTCCTCACGATACGTATCCCTTGAAGACCACAAGAAATACTTCTCCAAGAAGACTCTGGTGAAGGCCGCCCACGTGCCCTCTACCGTCTTCTTAGCAAACTTTCACCACTCTTGAGCATCCTCATAGAGTTGGAATGCCGCCAACCTCACCCTCAGCTCATCCTCCATGATCTCCAAGGTATCGAAGATCGTCGTGGCCACCTTTAACCATTCGGTAGCAACTTTGGGATCTAGCTCCCTAAAAAAGATTGGAGGATCCAATCGCTGGAATTCTTTCATTGCTACCGTAGCCCTTTGCTCGGGAGCTCTAGCTCTAACCCTAACTGCATCGTCGTGAGCATCTCCTAAACAACATCAACGTCGCCCAGTGGTTCCTATGGGGCATGCACATCTCCTTCTTTTGGAATGTGGGCATATGCGCGACCCTGGTCGCGACCTCGGCCTTGGCCTCTACCACGTCTCGACAACATCGCTCTATATAAGAAAGAAAGAAAGAAAGATATCAACAAGGTTTAAACCCACTTATCTCTCACAGGCAACACCATCTCTCAACATGATACCACATAACACATATCATCGCATTAACATACTTCATGCAACACATAACGAGGAGAACTAATCGGAATGGCACGTCAATCCAGGTAACTCGTTTGGATTTCATATTAGAATGGATGTCGGCCAAACATATTTCTAACTCAAATCCTAAACTAGTCGACCGGTCGCCCAAGGGCAAGACATGACATCCTAAGAGTCGAACCTCTATGCTCAAATACCACATAACATGCAAATGTCAAGTTATATCCAAGGTATTTCATGCTAGCACACCGAGTCATGAATGTCACACATCAATGCAAACTCTCACGCAATAGATCAACCACTCCCACGGTTTCTAGGTATTCAAACCTAAGGCTCTGATTCCAATCTGTAACGCCTCGATTTCCAATTAATAAACCCATATAGAGGACCCAATAAGAGATGACAAAAAGGTTTTATTTTGTAAAATAATTCTCCAGACATGCCACCGTATGTACCCAAGGGTACCCAAGAAATACTCGCCAAACTCCTTTTTGTTTTAAAACAAAGTCCAAAAATTTCTGTACAGCAACTGTCCGCTCAAGCAGGCCCTCCACTGCTCGAGCGGCGAGGTACCTGAGAGTTTCCTATTAAATTCTAAATTTTTTTCTAAATGTTGAAAAAACACTTGATTTTTGAATCCCTTTGAACACGCTTCAAGATAAGCCCAAATTGAAGTAACACACACATTTGGTAGTAAAATAACTCCATTCAACCCGAAAACTTGAAAATCGAATGTTTGAAAGTCGTAACTTCACATTCCATAACAAGGAATCCAAGCCAAATTACGGACCTTACGCCCTCACATGCATACACAATATGAAATCATAACCTTAGGGTCTTACAAGCTGGGTTACTCCAACCCATAAACATTCATCCAATATGTTCCAAAAAGAATTATATGTACAATTCATTTCTAAAAAAAAAAAATCTATCATGAATATGTAAACCTATCCAAAACTACACCAAAAGGGTCTCCGAGACCATGCTCCTCACTTCATTGTCTTCTTTTCGTTACCACCTGAAATATTGTTAAACAACATGAGACGGTTCGTAGAAAATAGACTACATATGAATAAATGCATGATATGGAAGGATGGCCATATGAATGCACAACACGTTTAAACTGAAAACTAAACCCATTTTTCTAGTAAATTTTCATTCATATAACCGGTTTTCTTTTCTTGCCCAAAACCAATGCACGCATTAAAATAACCCGTTAGTCCCGCAAACACAAACCCAACACGGTTCCAATGAGTCCTCATTTCAATCCATTTCCTTACATTTTCCACAACCTACTATTTCTAAGGTTTTCCCCAAAATCTTCCATTCATCGTTCATATTATATGGCTTATCAATCCGATTTCGTTCATTGATTTAATTAAGTACCCAGGTCCGGACAATGCCTATAGACTCTGGCGTATTTATCGCCACCGGACCATGTGAGGTCCAATGGATAAATACCCATTCTAAAGCCGGACATGGAGAGCGCACATTTTTTATTTCTCTAAAAAATATCATTGGGTGAGCCGCCAAAGAGCACGCTTTTACGGGGATTAATCCGAAAGAAAAGCCTACTTTACATTGCACAAGTTTTCGATCTTTCAACGAGCAACTCGTGCCTAAACTTAATCATCCATTCCATTCACACGGTACTTTAATTAAGTCATTCACACTAAACCAACGCGAGTCCAACCGTAAACCCAATTTCTCTCGCCGAACCCATTCACCGTTAAAGGTTCCATTATCAATCATTCAATTATTTTTATCAAATTCATACTTAAATTAACATATGGAGGTACGTTCAAATTTCATATCACATGCCAACATTCACTTTCTCCTAATTCATGAAATTTATTCAAATTTCTCAACCCAACACTACACCATTTTTATTTTTTTCCAAGGTTCATGGAATTTATATAACAATAAGGTAATCCAATTCTCAATTTGTCAAAATTCAACCAATTTCACCATTCGGGTCCAACGACCAAAAAATTCCCCAAATTTCCATGATTTTGATAACTACCAAACTCTAACTTCTCAAAATACAATTTAAAGTTTCCCACATGATATTACCAAGATCAAAACACCACAAGTTATCCAAAACGACAAGATTCAACTTGCTTTAACCCCAAATCACAACTTAAGGTTTTCAAAATATAGATTTATCACATTTTCATGTATAAACTCGAAATATACATCACATATCAAACAAATTTTCATAGATAGTTATAGATCCTACTTCTTTGATGATTAAGGAAGGAACCCTAGCAAGCTTCAGTCGCGAGAATCTCCAATTAAAAGGTGAGAAGGAAGCTTCCAATGCCAAGCTCAAGCCTCAAATGGGTATTCAACTGAGAGGGAAGCAAGGGATTCACTCGAGAGGAGCAAAGAAGGCTCTTAGAACTTCCCAAACCCAACCCTAGGTTTCAAACCTTGTTCTAGAGAGAGAGAGAGATGAAAAGAATGGGATTGAAATGTTTAAACCCGTAACTTAAAGTTTGCTCGCCGATAGTCCGCTTGAGCGGGCTTCCCACCACTTGAGCAGTCCCCTGAGTTAAAAACCCTCTACCACCTGTCCACTCGAGCGGGCTCCCCACCGCTTGAGTTGTCAATGCTGGGTGAGAACTCAAACACAAGATGCAAGGATGAATCAAATCATAAGCCAGAGACCTCAAAACTTCACCTAAATAACTCACAACAACGGTTCTCAAGCTCAAGTTTTAATTCTCACATGCGATTCACACATTTGATCCTCATCATGTAAAACCCACAACTTGCTATTGTTTGCATAAATACAATTCAAATGGGACTGGGTCCCTACAAAAATGGTGTAACAGAAACAATGCAGAAATAGTGCAGAAGCTGCGAGCAGGTCAAGACTGCTCGATCGGTCTTGTATGCGATGCACTTTTAAATCAGTTAGGATTTCATAATTTTTGACTACTTTTAGAGGCAGTTAGGGTTTTCTTATATATGCGTTGCTAGGGTTTCATTAAGTGTGCTTCCTCTTGATTTTATAAACCTTAGCCACCAAAAGGTGCTTCTTTAGTTGATTAAAATGCTCTCAAGTCAGTCAACAATCATTTGATGATCATTTAACTTCCGCACAGTCAAGAATATTATCAAGCTAATCAAATCTTCAACGTTCTTGTGAGTTTGTGCATTCTTTTGAGTGGATTCTCAAGGGTTTAAAGTCTGGTGGTAGATTCCAATATGGCAGTCAAGCACGAAGTTGGTGTACGTGAATTCGACAAGAGTATGCTTACATTCGTAGGTTGTGGATTCAACGGCTGTTTATAAGATTTTCTTGTAACCAACGACTTTGTTATTGTGCTTGATCGTTCTGGACCTAGATTAGTCCCGTAGTTTTTATCGTATTTGGGATTTTTCACGTAAAAATTATCTTGTTTTGTGCGTGGTTATTTATTTGTTAGCTTGTGTGATTGTTTTATTTATTTGCAGCGTTTAGTTTCTTTAAATAAATTAATTAGTGAAAATCAGTCTACAAAAAGGGTTTTTCACATAGTTACTTGAGTAGTTCGAGTCTGGGTACTATTCATATAGTCTGAGTAATTGGAATTCATTTGATTGCCCGATTTGCTGTTGGAGTGAACCCGAACGACTCGAGTTACCCAGATCACTCGAGTGGTTTAGGTTAACGAAGCTTTTGAGCCGGTTGAGGCTTTTAGCTTACTCTTGCTTTATCGATTCATTTAGGTTAAAAGTCTGTAACTCGAATACATAACCGTCTCAACAATTCACATCTGAGTCACTCGGCTATTTCTCAAGTGGCTCAGTTACATTGCTTCCCTCGAATTGTGGATGGATTTTAAGAGGTTATTATCATTTAAATGTCATCGTTCCCGATCATCGTCTCTCATATAACATGCCTTCATTTCTTCCTTGTTCATTGAGTCGGGCCTCTTACTCAAGTAGCTCATATTATTAATTTGTTGAGATTATTAATGTCCCAATGATCTCATATTATAGTCATTTGCACACACTATTTAGAATCTTTAGATATATGTTTGGAATTATTCTAAACAAACTATAACAAATGTTAATTTTACTAAATTGGGCGTGATAGAAATATTTATTAATATAACCCATTAAAATTCAATAACTAGTTCACTACACTTACACAAAATAAATAAACAATCAAACATGTCCATCCGCAATAAAAACTTCACAATGTTTATCTAACCTAAGAAAGTTCATAAATTTAATTAGATTTCATACTACTATAATCTAATCTAGCCAATAAAGATCATTGTCAAATATTAAACCACCATCTAAATTCTTATTGTTTGATTGATAAATAATCATTTCCAGCGTTCTCATCATGCTCAAGACCAATATATTCGAATACTTTACTGAGAGTTTCTCAAGATCAATTAGCGCCAAATCTTTAACAATATGATTTTTGTCACCACCAAAAAGTACACTATATGTATATATTAAATTCGAATTTTTGACCTTCAAATAGTGTTCTTAGCAAAATGGGTATGTAAATCTTTAGCTTAAATGTGCCGAAATTGAAATAAGTTTAACAGTTGGGTTAAGGTCTTAATTTTGAAAAATATGACTCACCACATAAATCGAGAGTTTAGGTGTGTCAGGTTACTCTTAAAAATTATTTTCAATACAAGTTTTGAATATTAATTTTTAATTTTGAAAAAGACACTATAATGCTAGAAAAATAGTTTTAATTTTGAAATGGCATAGTAGCTAAACTTGATTTTGAAAATAACTTCCGTTTTGGTCCAAAAACAAAAGATGGGTTCGAAAATTTATTGCTACGAGCTACGAAGATGTTAAGCTTCAACATAGCTCTTTCGGTACCAATTTCTTTTAAAATTAATTGTTGTATTTTATAAAATATTTTTAGTTTTTATAAATCCAAAAAATAACATATGAACAATATATAGTTTTTAAAAAATTATTTTGATAATAATATGCTAAAAACACAGAGAAATGCAATAATATGTAGTAGGAAGATTAGAGTAAAGTTAAAATAATAATGATGAGAAAATAAATAAAATATTTTTTTGAACAGCGAAATTATTTTATTGAATGTAATAAAACCAGCCACTTCAAGGCCTTGGGAAAACACAAAGCCAAAGTCAATTGAGATTACAAAGTTGTTGGTAAGTCAACAACAGAAGACATATACATTGCAAGAAAAAATATTAATATGTAAATATTTACAATGATATGGCTGAACCCACTTGGGCTGCCTATGCATTATCTGACAAAAATCATGACAGTTGTAGTTTGTACTAAAAGTACAATTTTAGTATGTGCGTACCTATAATAACAAACATATGAATATGCAGATGAATTAATTGATTATTTTTTTTGATCGGCAAAAATAGTTATTATAAAAAGGAGGATGAATAGCTTACAAAAGTCCTTGCAAAGAAGCATTAAACACCCTCAGAATTACAACAGAACTCACGATTGGCAAGGAACCAATCAACTAAGGAAAGCAAAACAAAAACTAGGAAACCCAGCAAAAACTAACAAAAGATAATCAGCAACAGCATCAATTAAAAACCTGCAGCAAAACTAACAAAAGCTAATCAGCAATAGCAGCAATTCAATTCAAGCTAGTTTTAGAGCACAAGGCAAGGCATTCAACCATGCAGCAGCAGCAGCAAAGAACCCTCCAGCAAGAGTTACACATTTACCATACCCACTGAAGATTTAGAGTCTTAACTGCTTCAATGTTGTATATGAACTCATTGACCGTGAAGGAGGGAGGGTCGAGGCAGGCTTGGCACCAAAGGACTGTTTTGATCTTGGCATTTTCTACAACTAAGCACCAGTCAAAAACTTCATATAGGAACACTTTGCGATTGCGAGCAAGCCAATATGTCCATAAGGTTGCATAAAACACATAGCCAGATTCTTTTGACAAATTTCCCTTGACAAGCAGCCTTCCACCAAGACAAAAGGCCATGAATGTCTCTAGAATATGCCCACCTTAGACCCCCCCAACAGACCATATTGGACCAGATTCTCCAAGACTAATGGCAGTCCACAAAGAGGTGTAAGGCTGATTCAAAGTCAATGCCGCACAATTCACAATCTGTCATACCAGTAGAGTCCATAATATTCCTCTTGATTAGGAGATCTTTGGTTGGGATTCTATTGATGAGGCTCAACTAGGTAAAAAATTGAATCTTAGGAAGAATGAATTTGACCCAAACTCTGCTTAGTAGAGGAGAAGGACACCCATTCTTAAGCTGAAGAAGCTGACACACGGTTTTCACTAAGAAATTACCATTACTGTCTCCCCTCCATTTGAGTTCATCGGTGGTATTCAGAATGGGTTGAGTACTATTGCACACTGCTAGGAGCTGTTTGTAGTTATCACTTTCCCAAGCAAGCAAGCCTCTTTGGAACTGTAAATTCCAGGAATCAACCCGAGGATCCCTGATGAAAAGAGAATGTACAGTTGCTTCTCTTTGAGTAGATAGCAAATGAAGCTTAGGAAATAAGAGTTTTAGAGGTTGCCCGCTCACCCAAGAGTTTTAGAGGTTGCTTCTCTGTTGTATAGGATGTCCTCCCATACAACAGAGTATCTAATATGTTCATTCAAAGAAGGTAGCCATTCCAAGAGGGACCCTGCGTATTTTGAACATACCAATTTTCTTCATAAGCTGTGCCTTTCTTTCCCAAACCTGCAGCCCCATTTAAGTAGCAAAGTTACATTTTTTATGCCCATATCACCAATACCCAAACCTCCAGATTCTTTAGCTTGCTTAATTCTCTCAGTTAACGAGATGAAGTTTCCTTTTGGATTCTTCACCCCCCAAAAGAAAATTTCTCTGAATTTTTTCAAGCTTTGCTAAAACACCCTTGGGCACCTTATACATAGACATATAATACACATGCATGTTTTGGAGGGTGGCTTTTATAAGTTGGGCTCTACCAGCTTTGGAGAGATATTTTCTCTTCCAAAGCACTAATCTGTTTTTGAATCTTTCAATTAAAGGATCCCAGTTCTTAAGGATCCTTGGGTTGATCTCAACTGGTAGGCCAAGATATTTTATAGGAAGATGACCAATCTTGCATCGTAGGAGGCCTGCTAGAATGTGAAATTCCTGATCTGGCTTACCTAACCCGAACACCAAGCTTTTGGAGAAATTAACTTTCAATCCTGATACTAATTCAAAGCTCTTAAGAATTCTTCTAATGCTACTCATCTCTTGAGTCTCAGGTTTGTAGAAAATCATAGTGTCGTCAGCAAATTGAAGGTGGCTATTGATTAAACTATGACTGCCAATTACAAACCCACTTAACATACCAGACCTGATGGCTTGGTGTAACGTGGCATTTAGGCCTTCTGCTGGGATGAAACTAAGGGGTAGGGGAGCCATTGACAGGCACTGCCATTTAAGTAGTTGATATGCACTCCAAGATCCATTTGCACCATTTAGAACCAAAACCCATAAGGCCCATGATCTTAATCAGATAGCTCCAATTCACACAGTCATAGGCTTTCTCAAAATCCAGTTTCAGAATGACTCTTACCTTCTTCTCTCTCTTCCAATCATCAATCAATTCATTAACAATCAGAATACCATTAAGTATTTTATCTGCCGGCAATAAAACCTGTTTGTTTTTCATCAATCAGTTGGCCCATAACTCTTTTGAGCCTTCCAGCTAGAACTTTGCCTAGAATTTTGTAAATTGACCCCACAAGGCTGATGGGTCTGAATTCCTTCAGGGATTGTGGGTTGTCTACTTTGGGTATAAGAGCAATGAAAGTAGAGTTGAGAAATTTGAGTAGTTTACCATGTATATAAAAATCTTGCATGAATGCCAAAACATCCCCACCAACCAACTTCCAGAATCTCTTGAAAAACATAAGGCTGAAGCCATCAGGACCAGGAGCCTTATTGCTCCCACAGTTGCCTATAGTAGAGAGGATTTCGTCCTCTGAAAGGGGGAATTCAAGTTTCTCACTACTTGGCTGATCTAAGGTTTTCAATAGTTCACATTCAAAAATAGGTCTTTGCTAAGCAACTTCAGAGAACAGCTCCAATAAGTGTTTAACAACTCCCAGCTTTATTTCCTGTGGTTGAACCAGGATTTTACCCTCATGGATAATCTGTCCAATATAGTTTCTTTTGAGTCTTCTATTTGCCATTGAATGAAAGTATGCTGTATTCCTATCTCCCAGTTTCAGCCAAGTTCGTTTTGACTTTTGTCTCCAGAAACTTTTCGCTCTTCTATGGAGGATCTAGAGTTTGCTTTTCAATTCCCTTTTCAGTTCTGGTTGTATAATTTGTGGAGTTCCTTCCTCCTTTAGCAGGTCCAACTTGTGCAGTTCTTATTCAGCCATTCTCACACTGTCTTCAATGCTGCCAAATACCTCTTTATTCTAGACTTTGATATGAGATTTGAGGGTCATCATTTTATTATGCAATCGAAAGCCAGCCCAACCACCCAGTTCCTTTGCCTCCAAGGATTTTTGCACAAGATTCTTAAAGGAAAGACAACTTAGCCAAGCATTTAGAAACTTGAAAGGCTTTGGAACCCAATCTTGGACCTCATCAGTGTGGAGGATTGGACTATGATCAGATAATAGTCAGGAAAGTTCCCATTGAGCCACTTTGAAGTTGTTCACCCATTCACATGAGAGGAGAAACCTGTCTAGGCGGCTCCAAGTTGGATTAACTTGCATATTAGACCATGTGAATAATCTTCCCAAGAGAGGAAGATCAGTCAATTATAGATCCTCTATCCATTCTTTGAACTCCTTCATTCCATTGTTAATCCTTAAGTAACTTGACCTTTCTCCAATTGATTTAATTTTATTGAAGTCTCCAGCCAGACACCAAGGGTAAGGTAGACTGGGCTTTAAGGCTTTCAGCTCATCCTAAATCTTCCTTCTCTCAGGAGCATCACAAGGAGCATATATATTCCCCAATACACGGGAAAGAACCTAACTTAGTATCCATGATAATAATAAAATGATTATGTATGATTTTCTGTTGTAGCTTGAAAAAGTCCTTTTCCCAAATACATAGAATGCCACCTGATCTTCCAGCAGCTTCAGAACTAACCCATTCACAATCCGTACTCCCCCAAAGTGACCTTACTTTGCTTTGGTCAATTTCCTCCCATTTAGTTTCTTGTAAGAAGACCATTTGAATATGCCCACTTTTGATGAGCTTCCTTACCATCCTCTTCTTTTCCATTCTTCCCAGACCTCTGACATTCCATGACGGAATCTTCATGTTTGGGAGCCCCAGCCTTTACTCTGCCTATCCTCGGCTTCTTCCATGGCTATTAGAGTGGATAGAATTTGTTCCTCACCTCCTTCGAAGTTTAATCCCATGAGCTTACCAGTTTTGAGGATTAGTTTTGCCTCTCTAAAAATAATATTGTTGCGGTTGATAAAGTTCTGTGTCGAAAGAGAGGGCTGAACTAAGGGAGATGGAGTTTGCAACAAGGGTTTTTTTTCTTTTATGTTTCTTGCTACAGTCTTCCTTCTTCAAACTCAGAGAGCCTAGTTCTAATAGGAGTTTATTCTTCTTCTTCTTTCCACCCTTGAAAGGCTACAAAGCCTGCTCATGATTTATTGGTGGATCAGCAATATTGCTATTTTTGTGTATGCCAGCCTCGGGGCTTAATTCCCCACAAGACAGACCATTCATATATTTAGATTTTAGGGGATCAGACCTACTTTTAGGTGACAAGGGGGCTCTCTGGTTCCCTAGGTTGACTTGCCACAAGTAGTGTTGCTTATTTTGTCTCAACACTTTTCCTGCTGCTTTGCTTCAGAGTTGTTTCCTCAATTGTTTCACAGTTTGAATTCTTGGTTTCGGAGTTGAAGCTGGACTCTTCCACCTGGCTGATCTGATCAGGTTTATGTCCTCAATCTCCTTGCTAGGCAAGACACCATTAGAGGCGTCTCTCAATGGTAGATTAGATTGCATCAGTAATTGTTCAGTGTCTTCCCTAACTTCGTCTGGAAGCACCTGTACCATGGATGGTTGATTTGTTGCTTCAGGCTGAGAACTTTGGCCACAATTTGTTGATTCACCCTTTTGCTCAGAGGATTCTCCCCATATGTATAAACTTTGAGCATATTGCTCCGAGCATCTGATAGAATGAATAAAATCTCCCACTTTAAGTTGGCAAAAATGGTTACTGGGGTTCTTCAGCTTCTGTGATGATCAATACTTTTTCGTGTTCAAGCTCCTTCTTCCTGCTCGTTTTCTCATCTACACTAATCACCTCACCTCAAAACCCTCCTATGCTGCTAAAGGTGTCCTCATTCCAAGCATGGAGAGGAACCTCTTCCACATATAACCACACCCTTCTTGATAAGTTGAATTCTCTATAACTCCACTCATGAACCACCTCAAACCAATTTGATAGCCAATCCTTATCCCCTAAGAGAAATTACACTTTGGACTTGGGATCACAAAAAATAAGCAGGACTTTTGATCCTCCTAATGATTTTACAGTGATGTCAAACACTCCATCTGCTTTTATGGCTTCTTGTAAGCCTGCAATGATCCTCAGATCAGTGGCGATACCGATAGCACACCTTTTCAGCCACTCCTCATCAATCACACTAGCCTCCACCTTCTTTCTCTCTGATATAATCTCTTTGGCTTTGGATGAATGGCTCTGGAGATTTACTCCAGATTGTTCACCAACCTCTTTGGGATAATGGTGTTGGAGTTTGACTAGTTCTTGGCCCTTCTTTCTTATTTTCCAAGCTAGTTGCACAGCCAGTTCCTTTCCTTGGCACCAGTGTCTATCGAACATTTTCATAACTCTGAAGGCATCTTTGTGATTCCAAAACTTCACAAAGCCGAATCTTGTATTGCTTCTTTGCCTCCTTTTTGCTGGGATAACAATGTCTGCAACTAGACCACATTGTCTGAACATGTTGCACAACCAGGCCTGATTAATGTCGTTTGGAAGGTTGTCCACAAAAATGGTGTTCACATCCTTTGTTGCCCGTCGATCCTTAATTATTTTCATCATTCAAATCTTTTGGTGTGTTTCTCAGCATGCGTTGGTCATCTACGTTGTTGCTATTTGCCACCTCCTTACCTTTGTCAAATCTCCTTCCTGTTGCTACCCATCTCCTTCCATGCTCCCATACTGCCCATCTCCTCCCACACTCCATCTAGGCTTTTTTTTTATAAAAACTATGTTCTCTTTTCTTTTCTTTTTTTTTTTCTTTTTTTTTTTTTATAACTGTTTAGAACTAAATGGTGATTGATTATTGATTGAAAATGAGCATTTTTTTTTGCTAAAATAAGAAAACATAGAATTAACTTTCTATATCTATTAATATAAATAAATGAGCATTTTCTTATTTATTATAAGAAAATATTTTTAAAAAGAAAAATATTTTCTATTAGTAAAGAAAATAAGTATTTTATTATTTATTATAAGAAAAACTTTTGTAAACTATTTATTTTCCATTAGTATAGAAAATAAATGCTATTTTTGAAAAAAAATATTTTCTATTAGTATAGAAAATAATTTTTTAAATTACCCAAAAAACTTAATTTTTTATGTATTATGAGAAATTTTTTGAAAAAAAGAATTCGTTTTCTATTACTATGAAAAATAAAACATTTCCTTATTTACTATAAGAAAACATTTTTAAAAAAAAATTAATTTCTATTTATATAGAAATTAAACGTTAACTCGTGATTTTTTTTTCTATTAATATAGAAAACAATTTTGAATATTAAAAAATAATTTTCTTTTCTATTAATGTAGAAAACAAGTGTGAATTTTGATAAATGATTTTATTTTTCCTATTAGTATAGAGAAAGTTTTTCATGATTGCATATTTAAAGCAGACGACATAACAACATGATTTTGAATAACGAAGAATTTTATGCATGCCGAATAATATCATATAATCACGAAGGAGGGCTTGACTCATTGGAACACACACACACAATTATATTAAGTAACCAGTTTATGTTAGTATATACACATGAAAGAAAATAACTGGATATGATGTGACCAGTTTATGTTAGTACATGATTATGCGATCCTCTAGAATGGTCTTTGATTACCCAAATCAAACATGAAATGAATAAAATACCACGTTAGGAATGGAGCGAGAGCATTTTTCAACGGGTCTTTTCTAACGATCAAGTTAGTTACCAGATAGAGTGAGAGTCAAGTAAAAAGGACAATTAGAATATTTTAGAATGCGTACTTAAGGTCTATGTTATGTCTTTTTTATCAGATTATCGAGGTACGCAACAAATACATTACGTGTAGTCCGTTAGGTTCATACAAATTGCCTCAACTTCAAGACTCGAGTTGATGCTTGCTTGCTAGTGTTAATGTCGAGATTTGAAGTATTCGAAACGCAGTGATAAACACACTCATAGGCCTTTATTTATTTATTTTACATGTGTGCATGGATTGAAAATTTAAGAGAGAGACAATCGGCTATGGCAGTGGGCGTATATGGATATAAATCCAAGTGTATTTTTTTGTTTTTTTTTAAAATTAATTTTAAAGAAAGAAATATGTATATGTATCTTTGCACATCCCTAGCAAACTTCTATATGAGATATTATTTCTGGGCAATTCTTCCAGAGGAAATTAATTTCTTCTCTTAATTTTAGGCAATCATTCCAAAGAAAAGTGGTTTTCTTTGGCAGAACCTTTCATAACCTTTTTTTTATTATTATTATATAAAATCGCGTGTAGAACTAGGCAGGCTACGCCATCTTCTGCTTTTGCGCTTGCCACACTCTTTAACCAAAGAAGGGAGCTTCAATAGGTGGAAGGGAGCTTCATCGTGGTTGCTTGCAAGGTTCCTTATTTATGAAGCAGTAACACAATTTGCATGCATACCTTCATCATGATTACTATTGCTAGGGGATTAACCAAGTCTACTGCTTCGTGTCTCATCAAGTCTTCACATGGACTAATTACTGAATTGCATCATTAAGTTTGTCTTTTTTTTTTTGAACTCACGCTTTTACCAATTTTCTTCTTCTATGCACAAATTGCCAGCAGTAAAGAGTTACGGGTGTATTCCGCTTGCAGACAAGATATTAAACTCTTTTTTTTTTGTAAACACCATGCAAGAAAACCCATAATCTCGACCGAACCTGCAGTCGTCTTTTTTTTTTTTTAAGAACAAAATTTAAAATTCAGTTAACAAGACACAAAAAGAGTTAAATTCTAATTAGTAATATGTTCTTTTAGAAAACAAAACTAATAAAAGAAGACACCCACTTGAGGCAAACTCACTTTTTTTTATCCCGTCTTCAACTGACCTCATTTTGCGTGCTCAGCCCCTCCTTTTTTTGCCAAATTCTCTCTCTCTCTCTCTCTGCTTGCTAACAATATATTTTTTCTATTTATGCAGAAGATTCTCAATTTAAAGTAATCCTCCTTCTTAGGGCATTCTTTTATTCTTCTATTTTGTGCTTCTGTAGACAAAGAAGGTGATTTTTTTTCTTCTTTATATATATACATGTTGCTTCTCCCCTTTTTTTGTGTGCTCTATTTTTATCAGAGATCACAAAGTGCCTAAAATAAAAACAATATAAGGATCTCTCAATTTCTGCGCACACTATCACTGGTGAAGTTTTGGCCGCACCTCACCGTCTACATCTCATCATTGGTAGCAACTTAAAAAAAATTGATACGAGAATCTCTTCATTTCTGCGCACAATGTCACTAGTGAAGCTTTGGCCGCACATCACCGTCCGCATCTCGTCATCAGTAGCGACTTCAAAAAAATGATATGAGAGTCTCCATTTCTACGCACACTGTCAGTGGTGAAATTTTGACCGCACCTTGTTGTCTGCATCTCAACATCGATAGTAACTTTTAAAAAAAATGATACGAGAGTTTCTCCATTTCTGCGCACACTATTACTAGTGAAGCTCTGGTTGCACCTCACCGTCCGCATCTCATCATCGGTAGCGATTTTAAAAAAATAATATGAGAGTCTCCATTTTTGCGCACACTGTCACTAGTAAAGCTTTGGCCGCGCATCGCCGACTTGCTATCTACACCATCTAAAAAAAGATGACATGAGCCCCGCGTCACATTTTATTATCGACAAAGAAATAAACTTTAGATTAGCTTTCCTTGAATATATTTGGCATTTAATTTGAAGCTAACTTTTTTTTTCTTAGGTTTTGATTATGATTTTTTTAAAGCAATTTCACGAAGGAACTTTGACGATTCTTGAAAATGCTAATGATGCCATCAAAGAAGGAACTACATTAGTTGTCAACCAATCTCTTATTGGTCGTTATAAGCTACATGTGCCACGACCGGACAACTCTCTTCACCTTTCCCAATGGTTGAAAGACATTCACTGCGAGCTCTCCAACTTTGGGGAAATTTCTCAGAAATATCGTAGAGATTTCAGGGCTTTGGTGCTTCGTTCTTCCTTTTATGCGCGGACAAATACTCTTAATTGCTTCTCACTCCTAGGTCACCGTATTTGTGATGGAGAGACCCAATAGAGTAGTACTTTCAAGGCGATAGCTGAGCTCCCGTATATCGAAGGGTACTAGGAATGGACAGAAGATATCCTGAGTCGACACGGCCAATCACTTAAAGATCGAAGAATATATGACACGATTTTTGCTTCCATGTTCACTTATGACTGGTACTGTGGCATACTTTGCTCATTTTTGGAGTGTTGGAGTTCTATGACAAACTCGCTGCATACCTCTCTTGGAGAAGTTTCGATCTCTTTGTGGGATCTACGAGAGATTGGCGGGCTCCCTTTCGATGGGATGTTTTATGATGAAGTTATCCCTTGTGCTGCGAAAATGAACAATTGTCGTGATGCTAACTCTGAGCTTTTGCTTACTTGCCAGTATCTCCTCTTGGCTTTCCATCATCTTTGTTGTAGAGTTAGAGGTGAGCCTTCAGTGCCTTCGGTGAGAATTTTTGATTGGGTCAGTTATTGGTTCAAGGGAAAACTGAAGCATGAGAAACCCCGAAGAAAAAAGGTCAAGAACAAAGCACAACGACCAAAAGAGACATACAATCCCTAAGGAGTCATTGGTCCAACTTCTCCTCGGACAACAGCAAAAAAGGATGTTTTTGTCACCCTTGGAGTGGAACCTGAGATGTGGGAGAAGACTTATTTGGCTGTCTTTCTTGCTACGTGGTTGTGCAAGTTCGTTCTTCCTCTTGAAGATGTTACTCTGATGCGTCCTGGTGTATTCAAAATTGCTAGCATGATGGCTAATTGAAATAAATTTTGCCTGGCAGTTCCAGTCCTTGCCAGCATTTACAGAGGGTTAAACGATATTGTTTATTCTTCTGACCCTGGAAATAGTAATGTCATATTCCCTACTCATTATTTCTATGGCTGGTTAGCTGAATACTTTAAGACCCATTTCTGCACCCCAACCAAACTAGACCGGCCTTTGATGACTCGGTATTCAGCAGAAGGAGGAGCTAGACATTTTGAGGAATCAGAAGCACAAGACTTATTTAAATCTTGCAAAGGAGTAGCCTTGCATCGTTTGGCCATGAAGCGATCGAAGCGAGAATGGATGATTGACAATAAGCAAATATTTTTTCCTGACTTTTAAGTACTTTGCCAGTCTTCGATTAAGCTATTTGACCTTGAGGCATGGTGGACTTATCATCATTGAGCCTTATACTCCTCATAGATTTAGCCGACAGTTTGGCTTCCATCAGGATGTTCCCGAAAGGTTAAAAGAGGACGTTCGTGATGGTTCTCTTGAACACGTCATCACTTATTGGCGTTTTCGTTTGCGATATTTCACTGAGTCTAAAGTGTTACTGCCAGATCACGCCAATACCAGAGAATTCTCCGTCACCAAGGTCTACGTTGAGTGGTGGGCTAAGGTGTACCGCGATCCCTTTTCTGGGAAGATGGATACTCAAGGCAAGAATAAACGTTCGATTTCTCCGAAGAATGATCGTGTGAAAGCTAGAAGGTGTACGACTAAATCGAGTGTTTCATGTACTTCTTTTCACTATGCTTCTCGAGAAGTTGCTGCAATTTCAAATGCCATTTATGATTACACTTACAATTTCTTATTATTTTTGTTTGCAGGTGTTCATCTTTATTTACAGTCAAAGATGCGACTAATGGAGAGGATTGCCAAAGTACTGAGGATAACAGTGATCGATGCTGGAAGCATGTCCCTGCTGACATGTCTAGAACTTCTAATCCTGTAGTTCCTTTGACAAATCAGATTCATGCCGGGACCTTTTTTGATGGCATTCCCAGTTTTTCTCAAGCTTTCACACTTATGGGAGAACAAGTAATGCTTCACATAACTCAACTCCATTTTCTAGTGTATCATCATTTTTTTTCTTTTATTTTATTTTATTTTTTTATGCACATTTTTTCTTCTTCTTTTTTTTTTTTGCAGCTGCAGAGTCTTTTAGCTTCAAATGATTTTGGAAATGCAACTGAGCCTCGTGACAGCAGTGAAGGACCGAGTAGTTTTGACTTGGCAGTCAAACTCGGTCATCATGCTGATGCGGTTGAGGTCACGTCCACAGTTCACAGCTTGGAAGCTAGTGGTAGGCATCCTCATGCTTCTTTTCTTATGCATAATGCATCATTTCAAGGAGATAAATTCAAAAGGGCCAACGGACCCAGTCCAATTGCACCATCTGGAGTTACAAATTTTGACACAGGATCTGTGATCCGCAGTGCACGTCGTCAAGTTGCTACTTTGATGGCCGATAGCATGTTTGCTCTATTGGATAGGGTGCTGCTAGAAAAGGTTCCATTATTGAGAAGAAAGTTTGACGAACTTTACAAAGAGTTTACAATTTTAGGAGTGAACTACTCTCCTCTATAAAAGTGCATTGAATCATACATGAACAGTGCTTCTAAGTATATTTCAATACAATCTGAGTATAGAAAAGCCATGACCTTAGAGGTGGAGTCAGAACGTTTGGCTGACATTGATCGCCGTATTCGCGAGGAGTCTACCCTTGAGGGCAAAGATATGGAGAATGTGCAAGGTCTACGACGTGAATTAGCAAACGTTGAGACTAAGTGTGGCCAACTAAAGAAGGAGTTGGAAGAGTCCGAGGCGTACGCAGCACAATTGAAGGCGTACATTGAGAATTGTGAAGTCTAAGTATTCGAGAGGCGAACTGCTATCTCTCGCTTGAGTGGGGAGTGATTTACCATTGAGTGGGCACCGATTGTCACTAATGGATAGCTACAGGTGGCAAGTAAGCTACGAGACTTGCTGGAGACAGAGCACGCCGATATCAGGACTCAGCCATGGATGTGAGAGTTTTTATTTTTTATTTTTTATGGAGACTTCGTTATTTCCCCTTTTTTGTATCATTTGAGAATGAAATGAAATGAAACGATTTGGTTTCTAGCTTGCATTTCCTTCTTTCTTTTTTTTTGGTTGAGTAAACTTGAGAATAATCGTCAAGTAACCTACGTACCCTTGGAAGGGATTAAGTCAGGACGCAGTTCAAAGGAAGACAAATTCATTTTTCTTTTTTTTCTTTTTTTCTTTATTTATTTATTATTATTTATTTATTTATTTAGTTTTGGTCATTCACAGTTTTATATCATGCGGGCCAAGAGCGGTGTGATCTTAGGGATAGTAGCGCTTCAAGAACTTCCCATTGATTGGACTAATTCGTAGACCTTCTCCGTCAACAATCTTGTAGGCTCCACTGCTGTACACTTCTGTTATGACATACGGACTATCCCACTTGGATAAAAATTTATTACCTATTCGATGAGTAGTGACGATGGGTCTTCGAATAGCAAGAACCAAATCTCCAACTTGAAATGACCGAGGCCTTACTTTCTTGTGCTGCTAACCTTTTTTCATCTAACGCTTCTAACACAGCGAGGCGTAATTTAGCATTCTCATCCTCGGTGAGGTTTTCTTGTATGGCTATCCGTAGTGATGAAATTTATTGCTCTAAAGGAAGGACTGCTTCAACACCATAGACCAAAGAGTACGGAGTTTCCTGAATCGGGGTTCGGTAAGTCGTTCGATATGCCCAAAGAGCTTCACCAATCCTTTCATGCCAGTCCTGCATAGATTTTGCAACTATCTTTTTCAGAAGACTGCCTAAAGTCTTGTTGAATGCTTCTTCAAGTCCATTAGCTGCTGCATTGTACATCGAGGAATTTCACAGTTTGAAGCTAAACTTCTCACGAAGCTTATCCATCAAACTATTGTAGAACGGCTTCCCATTGTCAGTAATAATGTAGCGAGGTACACCATACCGATAGATGATGCTGGATTTGATGAAGTCGATAATTATTTCATGCTTCACTTCTTTAAGTGGCACAGGCTCAGCACATTTGGAGATGTAATTCGTGGTAGCCAGAATGTAAAGGTGACCTGCTAAGGACTTGGTTAATGGTCCAACCACATCCAATCCCCATGCATCGAATGGTCAGGAAGCGACTGCCAGGTGCAAAGGCTCTGGTGGTTTATGGATAAAATTAGCATGAAACTGACACACTTGACACTGCGTTGCGTAATCTATGCAGTCTTTTACCATTGTCGGCCAGTAATACCCCATGCGCTTTACTCGAAAATAGAGTTTAGGACCAAATTGATGAGCCCCACAGATTCTAGAATGTGCCTCCTCCATTACTTGTTGGGCTTCCTCATTCTCTAAGCAACGAAGAAAAAGGCCTTCAAATGATCGACGAAACAGAGTCTCTTTGTAGTAAATGAACCGAGGAGCTCGTCGTCTAATTTTTGTCCTATGACGTAGGTCATTGGGCAGCCTTTCATGTTGAAGGTAATCAATTAATGAAGTTCTCCAATCATTAGCTTCAACCGTTGAAACTGAGATTGCATTTGTCTCTTGATAATGTCGATCCAACAACTGTGGTAAAACCCATCATTGGCATACGAGGACATCAATTGCTTTGCCCTTAGTTATTGCCAAGGTAGTTGCTAGATTGGCCAATGCATCAGTTGTACGATTTTCCTTCCGAGGAACATGTTCTAGTGTAACTCCTTCGAACTTTTCAAGTAGATGGGTTACGTACTGGAAGAACAGAACTAGATCGTCTTTCTTAATCTCGTAGTCTCCTTGGAGTTGGTTGATTATCAATTTAGAGTTTCCATAGACTTCAAGATCATTGATGTTCATCTCGAGAGCCATTTGAAGGCCGACAATTAAAGCTTGATATTCAACCACATTATTAGAGCATTTTTTCCTAAGTATAACCGCAAAAGGCAGGACTTGTTTCTACGGGGAAACAAAAATGACTTCGGCTCCTGCTCAGTTTGTCCTTGTTGCTCCATCGAAAAACATCATCCAAGGTTGGAGAATTTCAATAAACAAGACATCCTCGTCAGGAAAATCTTCAACAATTTCCCAATCAGCCAGAATAGGGTGATCAGCTAAGAAATTCGCTAGAGCTTGCCCCTTGATTGCTTTTCGCGGGATATACATGATCTCAAACTCATTCAAGAGAAGGGACCACCGTGCTAAGCACCCTGAGAGAACCGGTTTTGACATGATGTACTTGAGTGGGTCTATGCTTGCAATGAGACGAACAGTGTGAGCTTAAAAGTAATGCCTTAGCTTTTGGGAAGAAAAGACAAGTGCAAGACATATTTTCTCAATTGGTGAGTATTTAAGCTCATTTTCAGTTAACCTTCGACTCAAGTAATAAAGCACTCGCTCCTTACCCTCTTCATTATTTTGTGCAAGCATTGCTCCAACAGACTCTTATTGAGCAGCGATGTAAAGTATCAACAGCTTCTCAGGGATAGGAGCTCCTAGCACTAGAGAGCTGAGCAAGTACCTCTTGATACTTTCAAAAGTGTTTTGACACGCTTGGTCCCACACAAATGGTGCGTCCTTCTTCATTAGTCGACTGAAAGGTTGGCAACGCCCTGATAAATTCGAGATAAATCGTCGAATATATGCCAAGTGACCTTGTAGGCTTCTGAGATCCATTATGTTTTTTGGTAGTGGCATCTTTTGTATGGCATCAATTTTGGACTAATCAATCTCAATGCCCCGGTGCCGAACAATAAACCCAAGAAATTTTCCAGACGTGACTCCATAAGCATATTTAAGAGGATTCATCTTCAAGTCATAACTCCTCAATCGATCGAATACTATACGAAGGTCTCGCAAGTGCTCATTTCTTTTTTTAGTCTTAACAACCAGATCGTCCACATAGCACTCAACTATCTTGTGAAGCATATCGTCAAATTTTTTTTGCATTACACGTTGGTATGTGGCACCAGCATTTTTGAGACCAAAAGGCATAACTTTGTAGCAGTATATACCCTTTGTATTGCGAAAGACGATAGCTTCTTCATCCTCTACAGCCATTCGTATCTGATTGTATCATGAGCATCCGTCCATGAAAGACAGTGCTTCGTGGTCGGTGGTCGCATCAATCATCAATTGCATGAGAGGAAGGGAAAAGTCATTCTTAGGACATGCGTCATTTAAGTTTCGAAAGTCAACACATATACAAATTTGCCCATTCTTCTTCACCACAAGGACCATACTTGAAATTTACGTCGAATATTTCACTTAGCGGATGAACCCTACTTCAATTAGTTTGTTGACTTCTTCTTCAATCTTTGGAATGCGATCGGGGCGAATACGTCTGTAGGCTTGTTTTACTGGTCGGTGCCATGCCTGATCCCAAGGCGATGGACAGCTACCCTCGGACTTAGTCCATGCATTTCTTTGTACGTCCAAGCAAAGACATCCTTGTACTCTGATAGTAGTTCAAAGTATTATTTTTCTTCTTTTGGTGTTAGAAGTTCGCTCACAAAAATTGGTCATGGCTAATCGGGAGTTCTAAGGTTGAGCTCCTTTAGGTTATCAATTGTCGCTTACCCCTCGTCTTTAAGTTTGGATGGAGCTGGCAAAAGATCACCCTGTTCAGAATCTGAGCTCGAGTCCTCTTCGACCATTATGTGATAAGAGATGGCATGTTCCACTTCTTTTTCCTCAATCTTAACTCTTCCCTTTGCTTGCCCTGTTAGAATGATAGTACGCCTTTTTACTTTAAGAGAACTTTCAATACTAACATCCAGTGCGGTGACTCGTTTCATGCGAGAAGGGACTGAGCTTCGAGTCTCTTCATCCTCTTTAGAGGAGTTGATTTTGGGATCTTTGTGCATTCTCCTAGGCTTCTCGTCCTTTTGTGGTTCGCTTGTGTCCCTAATTTGAGAAAATACCAATTTCTTTGGGCGGGAGATTGGCACTTCGTTTACCATATTTGTGGTGCCCAGCCTATCAAAAATTGACATGCGAGGCAAAGGCGTTTGAATGCGATCAAATACAGAGATTGGAGGAATAGTCTCTTTTCTTTTGTCATCTTTCACCTCTTCTACTGTAATGTGCTGTGCGGTCGCTTTATTTTCTTTCCTCTTGGCAGATATACGAATAGGTTCTATTGGTGTAAATCTAAGGCTAGTCTTTCGTGGACTTATCCTGTACCCCTGTTGCTTTAGCTTCTTCTGAGTTTCATTGAGTTTGTGAACCTTTTCACCAGTTAATTCTGGACTTAACTCTTCAATCGATGATGGATTACCAAAGTCGTAGCCTGACTTAGCTAAGAGCTTATAGGCTTTAGATCGAATCCTTCTGTTCGCTTATCAGGAAGTGAGCCATGCTCAGTAAAGTCATGTGCAGCTCTAACAAAACCCTTTAGCACAGGTTTGACTGAGCTCAATTAGTTTACCTTTGGGAGAGGCATTGTTAAATCCTAACATAATGTTTGAAGATTTTCTTTTATCACAGACTGACAATGTCCTCCCTTAACTTCACCATTTGCATCAACTTCCTCAAAAAGGCAATTATCCTTCCTTTCATCATGACTTAGGAACATATCTGAAGAGCTTCGTTGCCTCTTGAGCCTTAAAGGATGAAGGTTTCTTTGGCGTACATTCAGCATCCGATGCTTCTTTACCCTTGATTATCACCTCCTTCAAGTGTGAGGCTCTGCCTTGTGTGTCCTTGAACTGTTTTTCTCTATCTATATAAGGCACTTTAGTTGGGATAACTTTAGGGATTAAGTCTGAGTTAGAATAAAACTTTGCATCCGCAAAGTGTGACTTTACTTCTGTTAATGGCTTGTCATCTACTACCACAGTTTTTGTACCATCTTTGTAAAATTTAAAACACTGATGAAACGTTGAAGCAACTACCCCATTACCATGAACCCAAGGTCGCCCAAGCAATAGATTGTAAGATGTCTTTGCATCGATGACATGAAACAATGTACTTACCGTAAGTTCTCCAATGGTTAGATTCAGCCGGATCATACCAATCGCGCGTTGTTCTCTTTGATTGAATCCTTGTATAACCAAACAACTTTGGGTCAACTCATCAATTGCAATGCCTATCTTCTTCATGGTGAACTTAGGCATGATGTTTACTACTGAGCCACCATCAATGAGCATGCGATTTATTTTTTGCTCTCTGGTATAACTCGAGACGAACAAGGGTCGATTATGTGGCTTTGATCCTACGTGAAGATCTTCATCAGTGAAGAAAATTACCGCACAACATAGAGCACAAGAGGTTAAGTTTGCTTTGGCACTGCTTGCTTCATTACTGATAGACTTCTACTTTTTAGGATTTTCTAACACCTTAACCAAGGTGAGCTGTACAGATTGAGGAAGTTGTGATGCATCACGAAGATTAAATTGTGAATTCAATCCTTTCAAACTACTAAGAATGTCAATCTCCTCTTCGCTGGGTGTAGTTGTGATATCCTGGACTTGTTTCGCACTTCCCGCTGCTTCTTCGATAATTGAGACCATGTTGACTGCTTCAACCAAGTCACTTTTGAAGTATCCATTTGGAAAGAAGTCCCGCAGAGTGATCAATGTGGGTGAATTTTGGTCAAGCCAATCACCTTATTGTAGCAAGGTTTGCTTATTCCTTCTCCTTCTCGCTTTAATTCTCTCAGCGTGGCAATGATGATTTTCCTTTTATTTATTTTTTCTTAGATGAATCGGTTGGGTCTTAGGTTTGTTTTGTCGTGACCCTTTTCGTGCGACAATAGCCCACCCTTCATGATCTCCTAGGACTTGGCGACTTTTCTCGCAATGGTGAACGCTTGTGTTTTCCCTTAGATTTGAATTGAAATAGGCTTAAGCAAGCTAAATTGAATGATCTTCTCGATTGCCCCAACATTGAACCTGCAGGTTTCCACGACTTCACTTTAGAACTTGAGGCAAGACATCTTGGCGACCCTATAATGACTGTAGCATGATTAGAGTATGTCGTGTCATCAAGGTCTAAAAGGATTTTATTCTTCTTTGCTAGATCCATGAGCAACTCTTTTAGCATGAAATATTTTTCAGTCAGATGACTCACGATCCGGTGGTAATGATAATATTTTAGATCGTTCACTTGGCCCATTTCTTCAAGACGTTTGCTCTCAGGAAGTTGAATGACTTTTTTCTCAAGAAAATCCTCTAACATGCTTGGTACGCCAGAGTTAGGAAAATGGTATTCTTTTTCCTGCAATTCCTACAAAGTGGGTCGTTTTTCCTTCTCTTGGGCATATGATTCTTTCTTGATTTCCTTCTTCTTGTCCTTAACAGAGATTTTGACTGGAGCTGTGGTTTCTACCATTAACTCTTTAGCATTGGTTTTGGAGGGTTTGTCACATTTTTTTGTATCTTTCTTGTCATTGAATTTTTTGGGAACATGGTGATTCTTCCCTCCATGGTTAGCTATGCTAATCTCCATGTCATGTGCGCACGTGACCAACTCCTCAAATGTACGTGGTTTTATCCCTTGAAGAATGTACATGAGCCCCCAATGCATGCCCTGCATGCACATCTCTACAGCTGATATTTCAGAGAGTCGGTCTTTACAGTCCAAACTCAAAGCTTGCCAACGGTTGATGTAGTCCATGACAGGCTCATCCTTCCATTGCCTAGTGTTTGTCAATTCTATCATACTCATAGTACGACGCGTGCTATAGAAACGGTTAAGGAACTCGCGCTCCATCTACTCCCAATTGTCAATTGAGTCTGGCTGCACGTCCGTATACCAATTAAAAGTGTTTCCTTTCAGCGACTGAACAAATTTCTTTACAAGCATATCTCCATCTGTCCCCGCATTGTTACAAGTTTCAACAAAATGGGCGACATGTTGCTTAAGGTTTTCTTTTTCGTCAAACTATTTAAGTTTGGGAGGTTGATAACCAGCCGGCATCCTGATGCCATCAATTCGCCTTGTGTAAGGTTTCGAGTACATGAGACTGTTTTGTGGAGCCCCACTATACAGCACCCTAATTGTATTTGTTATCATGTCCTAGAGTTGTTGGACAGATAGCGAACCAATAGAAGTTGGTTGCATACTTTAAACCATTACATGTTCCGTAGCGTGCACGTGATTGGTCTCGTCAACCATAACTTGTTTTCCAACGTGGCTCATGTTTGTAGCTGGTGCAACTTGTGGAGTGAAACTAGGAGGGTGTGAATTCCCTTGGCTTGTGTCTCCAGCATTTTGCATTTCCAGCTTGTTCATGAGTGTGGTAATTTGGAGATCTTTCTCCTCAACAGTCTTTGAAAGCTTATCAATAGCCTGAGCCATGGTTGCCAATTGTTCTTCCAAAGAAGCCGTGCCGGTGGTCAAAACCAGCATAGCCACTGAATAAGAAGATTTTGACTGATTCGATGAGAATGAGTTCCTTGGACTGGTAGGTGACGAGCCCAAGCACTATCCAGTGCTTGAATTCACATTCGAGATTAAATGAGATGGGTGTGGAGATAAACTTTCGCGAGGAGAGTCTTCTACAAGTGAAACAAGCTTCTTGGTGTCCTTTCCATCGCTTTTCTTTATACCACGCGAAGCAAGGGCAGTGATGCTTGCGAGCTTGTCATCTGCTGTCTTTGATGAGTTGGTAGTCATCGTGGCTTCTTTGTTCTCGAGGGAATTAGTCACCTTAGTCTTTCTATGGGTTACTGGTCCCGTAGATGAGTTGCTATTGTTCGAGACAACGGTGGTACGTTCTCTTCTCGAGAAAGACCATAGGTGCTCATTGGCCAGCATGCAATGTGCCTTCGAACACTTGGGGAGTCGGCGTGACGTAAAGTGAAGATTGGGGGAAGTAGAGCAAAATTCCCTTCTGGGGTATTCCGAAGGTGTAACCTAGGCAACGAAAAAGGGGCCCGATACTTCAATTAGAGGAGCGACCAGTTGGTTCACCAAACCCCGACCCAGCGTCACATGTTCTCCAGGTCCGAAGGGACCTAAGTCTTGCTATGGGTTACTGGTCCCGTAGATGAGTTGCTATTGTTCAAGACAACGACCATGTTCTTGCCCATGTTCTTGGTGGTCTGCGCAAGCTGAACTTTATTGGAGGCTATTTCTGAAGATGAAAGATTCGAACTTAATGTAGGAGAAGGAAATGAGAGGAAGAAGGGTCCCACTGGGCGTGCCAAATTTGTAACACAAATTTCGAGTCTACAATAAAGAACACGAAAAAAGAATGCACAAAATAATATTTTATTTATTTAAAATAAAAGGGTATAATCCTCTGGAATTTAACACCGAATACAATACTGAACCTCTGATTCGATCTCCGAACCAGTTACAATCCAACGGCTAAAATAGCTTATCGTAGAATTGAACGGTTTGTCGAACTTTCTTCAGTAGAGAATATGGCGAAAAGAATATATTGAGGGCTTTGAATGGCTTGATCTCGAACAAACTTGAATTATCTCCTCAAAATGAAGAGACAAAAAGGGCGATCTCCTCCACGAGATCGTTTGAGAAGAATTTTTTTTTTCATTTGATTTAATTTTCTGAAGGGGAGGAAATAAATATTTTTTTTATAGAGATAAAATTAAATTTGAATTCAAATTCTCTCTCTCATATTTTGCATTTGACTTTGACGCATGGCGTTGTAGGCCCGTGTTTTTTAGGCCAAATTAACTTTAATCAATTATAAAAATTTATTAACATGATTAATTCAACGGTAATTAAACCGTGTCAAGATTTTAGTGTCTACAGTGAGCCTTTGAAATTTTAAAATTTTTACAATCGTAGTACCTTCATGAGTGACTTCAAGGATATCCCACGCTTCTTTAGCAATTTTACACTTGCAAATTCGTCATAATTCTTCCGGTGTAACACCACAAAAGATGGCATTAATAGCCTTGCTATTCCAACTTATATTTTTAAAAAAATTTATCCCATTGTTCGGTTGATTTTAAAATAAAATCATTCCCAAACTTAACAGTGGGTCGGGTATAGTCATTAACAACTGAAATTCAAATTCTTTCATCGATGGATTTTAAAAATACCCGCATCCGAGCTTTCTAATAAGGGTAGTTCTCTCCATCTAACATGGGTGATCTAATGGTTGACTTTCCTTCTCTTAAGAATTTCATGATTAAGATTGATAAGTAATGTTTTTTCAAAAAATCTTTTTAATCAAAAAAAGCTATTACCTTTCTTTTTAATAAAAAATTATAATTATTTATAAAAAAAATAAACCCGCTCTGATACCAATTGAAAAAATTATTTTTATATTTTTTAATCAAATCAATTAAAAAATTATTCTTTTTATGTTTTTAATCAATCTATGTCGTGAAATGCAAGAAGTAAAGAATCAAACATCCAAACTCAACACACGAGATTTTTTACGTAAAAAACTCAACTTGGGTAAAAAATCACGGAACTAATCCTAGTCCAGGTAAATCAAGCACTAACCAATTGAACAGTTACATGACATCTACATACAGATTTTGATCGAATTCCCAATCCAAATACCTTAAGCTATCTTGCCAAATCTACGTCCACCGTTCCCCGCTTGATCACCGCAACAACGAATCCTCGAAACTTCATAAATATCTTCAATACTTTCACACTGGCAGAATCTTCCATCGGTAAACTTGGAACACCTTCTAAGTTAAACACGAACAATCTCAAAATTTTTAGAACTCGAAAGAAACTTCTGATCTGCTTTAGAATATGTGATTATTGAAGTGCAGAAATTAATTTTCGTGGCTGACCTATGGTCCTATTTATAAGCCTCAAAGCCAGGCAATTAGAGTTTCAATCGAATTAAAATTGCCTGGGGTCCGCTCGAGCGCACTTGGGTCTGCTCGAGCGGTCATGTGCCAGACTGCTTTATGCTCTTGCACGAACTTGTTTCATTGACTTGTACTCTTAGCTTTTTATGTTGTAATTATGTCTTTTAACCTGAATAATATTATGGTAAAAGACTCCTAATTCAACTAAGATTTACAACTCAATTAAATGACTTAACTAAATCAAATAACTTAGGAGTTCTATAGTTATCTAACCACAAGAGTCTTGAATTGCCACAAAAATATATGAAATTTAATATAATTAATATTATAAATAAATTCCTAATATTATTTAATTTTGAAAAATCATTCAAAGATCACTTTCTTGATGAAAGTGAACTTAAAATGGGTTACCGGCCTTTTTAGAGGGAAAATGGTGCGTATCTAAGCTAGTTCGTGTATCCGCGTTTTTAGATTTTTGAGAATATCTTATTGAAAAACTGGTGTAATGAAAATATTACATTTATCTTTTCATTTTTACAAAGATAAGTATCAGCCGCAAGTGCATGAAACTTGATAACGTAATTTTTGTCGTTAGATACGAATGATTCAAGTGTAGTCACATCTGGTTTGGTAAGCATGTAATTGGGTTGTTTAAAGAGAATTTTCTTTAATTTCCCTCAATCTATGTTTTTAAAAATTAAAAATTATTAATAAATATTTTTCAAAAATATTTAAAAAACGAGACAAAATAGAGTGTCAACAGTGTATAACTTCTTTAATCATTATCTAAATATTACATAAGTTTTGTTGTACCATTGACAATTAATTCCGAAATCAATGTCTTTTTTAAAATTATTCGTAAAAAACCATAAT